>PVJD01005943.1:0-106145 GCA_004026545.1 Mormoops blainvillei
CCTCTGTTTAAAAATAAAATAAATAAAGTCTTTAAAAAATTTTTACTCTCACCATAATAGGTTGTATATTTGCTTATGATTTATTTTAATCAATAAATTAAAACTAGAATGAAATATGGAAATGCATTGGTCAATTTTTTGTCGCATAATTTACCTGAGTACCTGCTCTTTATTGCCACATCAAAGCAAAAGAACTACTACGTCAGTAAGTCACCTTCTATTTCACTGTTAATTTAAAGCATACACAGAGCTTGCCTCAGGATCTCCTGATTTTTAGTGAAACCAACTGTTCTTGAAGGAATACGGGAATTTACTCCATTCACAGTGTACTCAGGGTTATCACGCACAGCACAGGTTTTACAATATGCTCTGCTTTTATAGTTTTATTTATACTAGTTCCTTCTGTGCTTTGGAACTCTTTCTTTTTCCCCCCATCTATTTCATTCTTTGTTCTCTGTCCTAGAACAGCCTGTAGTCGTTCTGCATGAGCTAAGAAGGGAATATTTGTAAACCTGCTTTGACTACCAGAAAAAGCAGAAAGAAAGGAACTTTAAAGAAAAAATGTTATTTATGTTGTTTTACATTCATATAAAGAAAGCTTAGAGACTGCACGCTCAACAAAGAGTAGGTAATCTTTTTTTTTGTATCACTCATCAGGAATACCAAGTGCTCAATTCTGCATCTAGCCTTCAGGAACCAGAAGGCGTTTACAAAAGTAGCTTAAAAAAAAAAAAAAAAAAGAAAGATGTACCATACTTCTAAAGGACTACATTAAGTTAGGACTTCAGAAAGATTTCAAGTGGCTTGAAGTGAAAAAAATGAACGCAATTCTATAGCAAACAGTAAAAATTACCAATTATTAAGCATAATGTACCCTGATCTACATTTTGTGGGTCTTGTGTTAACTATAATTCTTTAAGGCCTCAACTAAGACTAAAACATTAGAAAATCTGGTCTTGGATAACTTCATTTGTTTGACTGCACTGCAGATGTTGCTTGTACATACTGCCTTGGGAGCTAGCGTGAATTTTGACTGCCTATAGCCATGTAGCGCCGTGTGTGAACTTCGCTAAAGTACCTCCACAATATGTTTTGTTTTTTAATACTGATATCAGGGCCTTGGCAGGTAGCTCAGTTGGTTAGGGTGTCATCCCAATACACCAAGGTTATGGTGGGTTCCATTCTGGGTCACCGCACATACAAGAATCAACTAATAAATGTTGAAATAAGTGGAACAACAAACTGATGTTTCTCTTTCTCTCTCTCTCTCGCCCTGTCCCCTCTCTTTCTAAGATCAATTAAATGAATTAATACTGATATGAAAATTATCTGAGACACAGGACTAGCATTTTCCCAAAAGAATTATTTTTTCATATTTCCCCTACCATGTTTATTTTGTACTATGATAACATTATGCCTTCCTGGTATAATGGTCTGCATTATTTTTATCCCAAACTTTAACTTCCTCTACTGGAGCACTGACAAATTACAACAAAACCAGTCTCATGTTTTCCCTAAAGCTGACACACCATATAATCCCATTTTCCTCCTAGGCCCATGTAACTTCAATTAAAAAAATTCAGCACTTACTCTGCTAGGCAATGAGTGGATATAAAATTGATTAAAGAGACAGCTTTTGAACCATTAAGAGTATATACCTATGCATGAGTTCTTCAAATGAAAGAAAATTAATTCCTGGCTGATGTTGTTAATGTTTCTAATTCTTTCCAATTTAGATATGTTTCCAATTCTTATGTGAAGTTACTGTTTCTGGTCCTTACTCAACTGAATCACCAGTTTCTGGTACAATCCTAACATCTTCTCATCTTATATATCAAATAACATGTGTATTTTAGTATGAGATTGGATGCTATAGAAATAAACATGTGTTAGTATACACACAGCACTCATACATGGGAAACTCATTGAATTAATTTAAATAGCTTACATTATAGTTTTATTTTATATTCATCTAGCAGCCATTTTTTCTTTTCCTTAAAGGATGATATGCTATCTTAAAGATGAATCATTCTGAAATAAATCCTTCATTTGCCAGACAGTTACATGCAACTCTTTTCAAATACTCTCAAGCAAAATAAATCTCTCAAAAATCTAAGGCAGAAAAATTAATAAATGTTTTGTTTCTGGTTGATACTGAAAAAGGAAAATAAATCTTTAATATAGCTGTTGGGAAGCAACAAGGAGCAGTTGTATTTATAGGAAATACCTGCAAGTGCCTCGCTTAGAACTTTTTTTTCTTTATCAAAGACGTTGGTCAATTCTTTATAGCTTTTCTGAGTTTATGCATTCTGATCAAACTTTGGAATATAAAAGATTAAACTTCTCTGCTAATTACATGCCTGAAGGCACATTAACAATGCAAGTGTCAGTGCTCTGTTAAAAATTCATCTTGCATTTTTAACGCAGTCCTGATAGCACAACTTTGAAGGCAACAAAGTGGAAAGAGTTATATTCTTATTTTAAAAGATAGCCTAGGAACCTTGAGAAATTGGAACTTCATTATTTCATATTATGGAAAATATCAGAGGCAGTATGAAATCAAAATGAATTTTCACATACTTAAAAATTTCATGGTTCATTGAACTTTAGCAAGACGGACCTTAAGAATCCTTAGGTCCCACCTTTTCATTTCACTACTGAGATTATGAAAGTATAGAAAAATTTGACTTGCACAAGAGAGAAAGAGAAAGAGAGAGATCTAACACTCAGAATGATTAACTCTTAACCAGAAGCTCTTCACGGTGCCACTGCCTCTTAACATTGCAGACCTGTATTTAATGTTTGAGGTATAAGCTGACTGTTATGGGATGAACAGTGTCCACTGAAACATTCAAAAGTCGAAGCTTTAACCCCCAGTACCTCCAAATGTGACTGGATTTAGACACAGGGCATTGAAAGAAGTGATTACATTAAATTGAGGCCTCTAGGGCGGGGCATGGTCCCAACCCACAGGTGTCCTTCTAAGAAGATATTCAGGCCCATGGAGAACTAGCAAGGGTATGTGCGCACACAGAAAAGACCGAGCCTCTGAGCGCAGCCTGGGAAGAAACCAAGTCTGCTGAACACTGGATCTCAGACTTGATCTTTGATCTTTAAAACTGTGAAAATAAGTACTGCTGTTTAAGCCGTCTAGCCTGCTGTACTTTGCCATGGCAGCCCAAGCAAATGAATTCACTGCCTCAACTAGATAAAATACAGTGCATGCTTTACCACAGAATTTTAGATACTCATGTTTAAGTAGTAGATACTTGCCACAGAATTCTGAATTTACATGAAAACATTCAATTTGATATGAAAAAATTTTACTATCTTAGAGAAGGAAAAGTAATTTCCATTTTACATGAAAGAAAGCTTACATAAAGCAACCAACAAAATAAAACTTAATTTAGTGTGTGGAACCTATCAGATAAAACTAAAGAATTACAAATAGAGTTGCATATGCATCGTAGTTGACTACATGACAAAAATAGAAACTATCATGGATATAAATATGATAATCTATGCCCTGGCCAACTATCTCAGTTGGTTAGAGTGTTGTCCTGATACGCCAAGGTTGCAGATTCAATCCTGGTCAGGGCACAGACAAGAATCCACCAATGAATCCATCAATAAGTGAAACAACAAATCTCTCTCTCTCTCTCTCTCCGTCACCTGCCCTCTCACCCCTATACCCCTTTCTCCCTAATAATCAATAAAAATGTTTTAAAAATGATAAACTGGATTTCACATATTTTATTTTTAACAGATTTGAATAACATCAACATATTGTTATCGAACTTTAAGTTAGAACCACTAATGTGTATTTCTAATTTTTGTATTAACATCAGTACAATATTGACTGTTTCATATTTTTTCAAGTGAAAATATTAAAGGTAATAGCAATTCTATTTTTATGAAATTACAGAAGGAGATAATACAGTAAAAAGAACTTTAGGCTTAAAGGCAGAGACCTTAATTAAATCAGCCCTTAATTGGCAATATGATCATGAGCACATGGGTTAATTTCTCTGAACCTCAATCTCCATATATCTAAAGACAGGATTATTTATTTATTTTATTTATTTTTTTTTCCATATTTATTTATTTTTTTTGTTCTAAAATTTATTCTGTGTTGATGATGACTACTTTAGCCCTGGTTGGTGTGGCTCAGTGGGCTGAGTGCCAGCCTGTGAACCAAAGGGTCACTGGTTCTATTCCCAGTCATGGCACAGGCCTGGGTTGTGGGCCAGGTCCACAATTTGGGGCGTGGGGTAGGCAATCATACACTGACGTTTCTCTCCCTCTCTTTCTCCCTCCCTTCCCCTCTCTCTAAAAATAAATAAATAAAATCTAAAAAAAAAGGTAACTGCTTTATTTTAAAAAGTTAATATTTCTGAGTGGTTGAATATAAAATACCCATTAATTCACCTTGGGGCAAAAAGAAAAGAAAATAACATCTGATAATTGGACTATAAGAAACTAAGATGATTCGAAATGAAAAAACAATCAAGTCCTCTGCTTCTCCACTTTCTATAATGAGGAAACATCCTGGTATCTGTTCAGCTGCAAAGTGGACCATTACCTACAGAAAAAGAAGGATCTTTCAGAAGGCAGACCCAACAGCCCAGATGGTATATCAAAGCACCCTAGGGAAAAACTGGGTAGGGAATTTGATCAAAGGACTGGTGCCGGGCCCTAATCAAAGAAAAACTCCCTAGAATAGGGGTCCTGACAATGTATCTAGCTGAATTTTAGAACTGCTATGAACCAGTGTTCTCATGTGCTATTCATTCGTCCAGTTTTTGAATAGAAATGTAAAAATCTATAATGTTGTCCCTGTCTTACCTTTTCATGTGGCATAACTGGGACAGACACCTTTTCATTTCAATTCTAAAGTCTATGTGTGAAAAGGATGAAGAGGAGAAATACTCAAGGAGTTAATATCAAAGAGCTTCATCTGCATCCTGGTACAATTCAAATCTCGAGGTCATGGGATTTAGACTTCACACCATGGCTGTTTGAGATTTGGAGTGTCTTGGGAGGAAATAAGTATATTTTCCATAAAATAGAGTTGTACATTATTAGGGTTACATTCTGTGGTAGGTTGTTAGATTAATATACACCAATGAATTATAGCTCTTGGTTTTCATGACCCTTGTGTGGTCTCTTCCCATACTGCATCTTAGCTGGGTCATTTAGGTTGTTTTGACCAAGGAGACATTGGAAAAATGTAAAACAAGTAGAGAGAGCCTTAATAAGCCCTCAAGCAATGGGACTTGTCCTTACAGAATTCAGTAGCCATATGAGAGAAGTCCTAATATAGCTCCTGGACAGGTCATATGGAGAATACATAGATACTTATGCAGTGGACGGCCTCAGCCAGATGACACATATATGAATCAGAAAGTCTGGGACCAACCTGCCATCTGACAGCAAACACGTGAGTAAGTTTTCCCACAGTACCCAGAGCACAGACAAGCCATATCAGCTGACTTCTGCTCAAATTTCCAATCCACAGAACTATGATTTTGAAAACAGTTTGTTTTTTTCAGGCTGCTAAATTTAGGAGTTGTTTTTAGGAGATAATATATAAATTATGCAACTATCAAAAAAGCCTTATTAGTGTCCTAGCATAAAATTTGCATACTTTCATGGTCAAATAAAAAGAAACTATATGATTATACATCGTGTAAATATATTAACCTATTTACCTCAAAACTGCAAGAACTCAAAATTAAGTATCAGGAGGGTCCCCCCCAAAAACTGGAATTATCTCTGGAGGGCGGGCCCCTTATAGTATAGGCTTCCCTCATTAGGTGAGTGTTCTAGGAACCCATCTGTGTCAGTGGACCAGCTGGTGTTGTTGTGAGAGGCTGAGTTTGGCCTCAATGAATTTTTTTGAAGTCTCTTTCAATGTTTTGCCCATTTCACGGTGGGTGATTTACAAGAGCACCTGCCCACACCACACAGCGTGTTTAGCAGTTTTTGACCAAAAACAGCATGACTCCCATGCCCCACCCTCCCTATTCACCCAACCTCGCCCAAGAAACACTTTTGCTTCCCAGATGAACAAAGTCCTCACAGGGAAATGTTTTGCCAATGTGGAAGAGGGGAGACAGAAACAGTAGAAGCACTAAAAGGTATCAAAATCAACGAGTTTAAAAAATGTTTTGAACAATGGAAAAAAAAGTATTGATAGGTGTATTTTATCAAATGGAGAGTACTTTGAAGGTGACTGAACTTTAAACATGTTAGAATTAACACACAATTTTATAAATATATTCAGACCTTTTTTTGGGCCCCCCCTCATATGTCTGCAGTACATATATTAGCAAGAAGATACTCCATTTATGTGTATATGGACTCACACAATCGAGTAAAATGAATTCTCAAAGAATAATTCATTTTCATAATTCACATCTATATATCAGAGAACACTGATGATCAATATATTACAAGACCATAAGTGTATATTACGCATCCTAAAAAATTTAAATATTTTTACAAAGCATAATGAAATTCTCTCTCTCATCTGTTATCTCCAAATTGATAACACTGATATGCATTATTAATGAAAAAATACACAAAAACTCATTATTTAAATACATTTAAAAACACTAACAAAACCCAGGTCTATTTTGCTTTATCACAATGCCTATAACATTCAATAAATATTAGTTATCATTATTATCACTACTATGCTAGCAAAATGTCCACACATACTATAAACAATTTAAGTAAATTTCATCCGTACCTAATTTGTTTTTTTACTTTTAAAATTTTTATTTATTTCTATTTTTTGATGTATTTTATTGATTATGCTATTACAATTGTCCCAGTTTCCCCCCTTTATTTCCTCTGCCCTGCATCCCATCCCATCATCAGCCCCCTGCCCTTAGTTCATGTTTATTGATTTGGTTGTACATGTCCGTTCTTTGGCTCCTCAATTTCGTATACTATTCTCAACCTCCCCCTATCTAAATTGTTTTTGTGTGTTTTTTTTTTGGTCAACATTTTCCTGCCACCACTTTCCCCAACACCCCACCCACCCCCACCTCCCACCCTCAATAATCCTTCCCCCATTTGGTTTTGTTG
This sequence comes from Mormoops blainvillei, assembly GCA_004026545.1. Taxonomy (NCBI): domain Eukaryota; kingdom Metazoa; phylum Chordata; class Mammalia; order Chiroptera; family Mormoopidae; genus Mormoops; species Mormoops blainvillei. Next base: position 7,096 of record PVJD01005943.1, read on the forward strand.
ATGGGTCCTTCCTACATGTTCCTTGGTGGCCCTTCTCCTTCATCTCTCCTGTTAATCCTCCCCACCCCCTACCCTGTTACTGTCAGTTTGTTGTTGTTTTTTTCAATGTTGCTGGGTATATTTTGCATGATTGTTTGTTTTGTTCATTAGGTTCCACTTATAGGTGAGATCATATGGTATTTGTCTTTCACCATCTGGTTTATTTCACTTAGTAAAATGCTCTCCAGTTCCATCTGTGCTGTCACAAAGGGTAGGAGCTCCTTCTTTCTTTCAGCTGCAGAATACTCCACTGTGTAAACGTACCATAGTTTTTTGATCCACTCATTTACTGTTGGGCACTCAGGTTGCTTCCAACACTTGGCTATTGTAAATTGTGCTGCTATGAACATTGGGGTGCACAGGTTCTTTTGAATTGGTGTCTCAGGATTCTTAGAGTACAATCCCAGCAGTGGAATTGCTGGGTCAAAAGGCAGTTCTGTTTTTAGTGTTTGAGGAAATTCCAAACTGTCTTCCACAGAGGCCACACCAGTCTGCATTCCCACCAACAGTGCCCTAGGGTTCCCTTTTCTCCACAACCTTGCCAGCATTTTTTTGTTGATTTGTTGATGATAGCCATTCTGACTGGTGTGAAGTGGTTTCTCATTCTGGTTTTAATCTGCATCTCTCTGATGGCTAGTGATGTTGAGCATCCTTTCATGTGTCTCTGGGCTCTCTGTGTGTCCTCCTTGGAGAAGTGTCTATTCGGGTTCTTTGCCCACTTTTTAATTGGATTGTTTGTCTTCCTAGAGTGGAACTGTGTGAGTTCTTTATATATTTTGGAGATCAAACCCTTGTCCAAGGTATCATTGAAAAATCTATTTTCCCATACAGTTGGTTTCCTTTTCATTTTGCTGATGTTTTCTTTAGCCGTGCAGAAGCTTCTTATTTTGATGAAGTTCCATTTGTTTATTCTTTCCTTTATGTCCCTTGCTCTAGTGGGGACATATCAGTGAAAATATTGCTGAGTGGAATAGCTGAGATTTTACTGCCTATGTTCCCCTCTAAGACTTTTATGGTGTTGTGACTTATATTAAGTTTTTTATCCATCTTGAGTTTATTTTTGTGTGTGCTGTAAGTTGGTGGTCAAATTTCATTTTTTTGCATCTAGCTATCTCGATCTCCCAACGCCATTTGTCAAAGAGGCTATTTTTACTCCATTTTATGCTGCTGCCCCCTTTGTTGAAAATTAATTGACCATAGAGACATGGGTTCATTTCTGGGCTCTCTATTCTCTTCCATTGGTCTATGTGTCTGTTCTTATGGCTGTACCAGACTCTTTTGAAAACATTAAGAAAACCCAGGTCTATTTTGCCTTATCACAATGCCTATAACACTCAGTAAGTTTTCAATAAATATTAGTTATCATTATTATCACTATTATACTAGCAAAATTCCCACACATACTATAAACAATTTAAGTAAATTTCATCTGTACCTAATTCCAGTTCTGCTTCAAGTAAAATTGGCTCTTCTGTCTTATTCATTCTTTGGCAATCAGAGCATGTGTCTGATGACATTTCTTAAAAACATGACTATTTTTGTAAAACCACTCTGCAAAGTATGTAAAATGCACTGACAATAATAACTTCATAGAGGTAGTTTAATTATAATAAATTCACAAATCAGAAATGCTTTAAAGACAGCTTTTTAGTGATTAATCTTGAAGCATGGCAAGCTTACAATACAGTTTCTATGTTCGTCAAATATGAATGCAAAAAATTATGATGATGGTAGTTTTGAAATTTAGTATATCCGCATGAAGCACTATTATAATGGTCTATATCCAATTTTCATAGTGTCAATCATTTAGCATTCAAAAGAATGTCTTTATTTTAAATTAAAATAATACTTTTTAACTTTAAAATAAGACTTATTAAAGTTGTATTTCCTGATCTGTAGACCTCTTTTTATTCATTTCAAAAGTCTGTTATGCACATAATTACTTCACACATTTAATGTTAGAGATGTGATCATAAAAGAAGACTTTTAATTAAAACGTAGGTAGACACAATGTTATGTTTCATATAAAGAGGTTAAATCATGACAAGATAAAAATGAAAATAATAAGTTTGTTCTACCAACTTAATATTCACAGTTTCACAATGGGAGGCCTATGGTATTATTTAGTCATTACCCCTACATAGGGATCCCACAACCCCCGTTGACTTTATTTTGTTTCTATTCAAATTCTACTCAACTTTTGCCGTGTGGGTCATAGGCTATGTTGCCTGTGGTCACTGGATAACAAGATAAGCTCAACAGAGTCACTGAAGATAATAGGAACAAAATGCAGCTTATTTCATAAAAACACTCTTGGAAAATTAAAAGAAAAGCTTGGATATTAACATAATATGTGTCTTATAAGAAGATACTGATCTTTAAGAAAATTCATGAGGTAGGCCTAATTTTTTTTAAAAGGCAATGTAACCCAAACTACTAAGAAGCATTAGGATTATTAGCAAAATTTGGAAAAGACAAGGGAAAGAGAACAGAGAGTCATTGTTGTACGGAAACTGTTACTTGGATATACCCAACAAACTTTCTACTAGTTGATCCCTCTGGTTCTCAAATATGTTCCCATGTATGTGACAGTTTGCTTCATGCTGAGACTGGGTGAATAGGATGTAATGCCCATCTTCAAAGCTTTATGATGACATAAATAAAAAGTCAAATACTTTATGATGACAGTCCCAAATAATTAGGGCACGTGACAGGTGTGTGAATGGATGCTATAGAAACATAAAGAAAGGGGTTCTCTCTCTGACTCTTAGATCAGGCTGGGTTTTCCAGAGAAGGGGTGGGAAGGTAGCAGATATGAATATACAAAGTTAATCAACTGCTCCTAGTGAGGACTTACTCCATGTGCATAGTGAAAAGTGAAGCTAAATTTGTTGAAAGAGGTGAAACACAGTATTTTTTATTAGTTATGTTATTTTTACAAATCCTTTGCTAATTTCAATAGATATGATTTAATGTATTCAAATGGAGAGAGGAAAAGACATTATTTATATTATCTTATTATTTAATCACATAAAATAAGTAATGACAAATGAAATAAATTATGTAAATTGATATGAGGTAAAAAGGTCAAAGGATTTTATAGGGTGTTTAGAGATGAGTCCAAAAAGTAAGGGGAAAAAAGAAGTATATCATAGGGAGTCCCATTGTCTGAGATTCTACTCCTGTTCAGGTGTGTTGCGAGGGAGATTTATTTCCCACAGCCAATGGAATCTTTCTTTATGGTATACTGCCACATTTCAGGAATTATATTTGTTCTCCCCTTGGTTAGATAAATATCCTGTCTCTGACTTTTCTTCTTGATGGCTTCATCCGCTTACCGGTACTCATGGAATAATTAAACCAGTTGAGTAGCACAGATTACAGGCAGCCTTTAATAAGCATTTTTAATATATATCTTCTGCATTCTGTACAATAGGGGTAATATATCTGGCCTTATGTAACTATATAGATTAGTAACAGTCGGTAGTTTGATGCAGTTTTATAAGTTGCAAAACCAAACAAAAACTAAACAGATAAATAAATTTATGGCAAATACATTGCTTAAAAACAAGATGCTGGTAAAATTCAGGATAATGGTGATCCCCATCGAGGAGGGAGGGGGTAATTTCATTGTTATTAAACTTCCAAAATTTAGCGGTGTGTCACATGTATTTATTTCTACTTGATTATGGTAATTCGGAAACCACATATATATTACATACTTTCTCTCGGTTGTTTCCGCCATGTGTACAAGACTGAGGTGGGGCATTCCTTGCACTCCGCTGCTCCGGCAGGGCAGCCTATGAGCCACGCCCGCCTAGCATGTTTGCAGAGACCTCTGAATCAATCTGGGTCATTAACAGAGTATTCATTAATTTCACATCAGAAGGTAGGGATAGATAAAGTAGACAGATAAGACAGAAAGAATTTAGGAGTTGCTGGTTCTTTTAATTTATGTGAATGTCTCTAAAACTGCCCATACAATTAAAAGACTGAGTCAACAAATTGGGCTTCAATAATACTTATATTTAACTACAAATAGTGAGGGTAAGCATAAATCGCCATCGAACAGACCATAGCTCTCACAAATGTTATAGAACTAATCTCCCACCACTATGACCCATCCAGTTTATTTTAATGTTCAGCACTCAGGGTACATATGCCCAGCCTTAGAAATGTGAACTTACACAGTTTTTCATGTGTACAAAGAAAGAAGATTGTACTGAGAGGTAACATTTATGATACCATGCGCGAAACTCAAAGAATCTATTGTTTTCCAATAGAAAATGACCTTATGAGGATCACCTACGTATAGAAAGATTTTTATAGTCACTTTCTTTCTTGTTAGCTATCTGCATTAAAAAAGAAAAGTAGTTTTAAAGAAAACAATAATAAATAAATTGAAGAACAAATCATTTTTCCCAAGTCATCCAGTAGTAGTATCTAGACATTTTATAAAATTAAACGTTAGTTTACCACTAAAAGATTGAATCAGTAGAGATTTTGCAAAGGGATATGAGATTTCAAATGTTGTCATTTGAAACACATTGATGTTAATATGTTCTGTAAGAATAAACAGTAACTTTCACCCCGTGCCTGCAGAGCAGGAATGGCACGGTGAGGAGGTGGGCACATGGCAGAGCTCGGTTTGAGTGAGTCTTCACGCTGACTGTCCACAATGGAGGGCACCCGTGACCTCTGCTAACTTTCTTTCATCCATGATTGGCTCATTATACTTCCTTCATATATGGTTGTTGGGAGAAGTAGACATAACTTTTTAACATGCTTTGAGCCTGCTTAGAGCATTTTAATTGGTTTAAAATTGTTGGTAGCATCTTTTACTGTATTAATTTATTGCTTCAGTTTCAGTCAACTGAAACTTTTGCCAGATGGTAGGGCAACCTCTGCATACAAAGCAGGAGATTGAACGTATTTATTTGATGCAAATACCTCTTTTTCATTAAGTATTCATGAACTTTCTCTTAGTGATTATTTTGAGATGGTACCACAAAGGTTGAGATCCGTGCCTTGTGAAAATTCATAATCTAATTTTGCAAAATGACAGCTTTGTTTAAAAGTGATAGAAGACATAGCTTTTGAGCAGATATTAAGAACTGCAAAGAAAGAATATCCCTTCAAAGGTTTTCTTTTGTTCAGATTCAATGAAATTCAAAAGAGGTAGCCTTAAAAGTAAACACCCCTCATAGCACGGAATAAGAGAGCATAATGTTTGTTTATGCCATAACTTTAAAGCATTACATGTTTATTCATTTAGTTCTAGAAAACACACTGTGCAGAATTTATATAATAGTCAGCGTATTTCACAATAGCACTAGCTTCACATCGTTCTTATAAAAAATACTAAGTTATTCTCAGGTAAAACCTGACACTCCAAAATACCACCCCCCTCTCTGTCTCTCTCGGTCTCTGTGCCTCTGTCTCTCTCTCTCTCTGTCTCTCTCTCTCTCTCTCACTCACACACACAGAAATAGCACCAGAATAGCATTAAAGCTATTTCCAATTTCAATCAATCAAAATTCTGTGTTTTTTTAGACTCTATCACTCAGTACTGCACGTAAGCAACTTAAATGCAAATTATATTGGCAGCGCTTAAGGGAAGTAGACTGTACACTGCTGAATACCCTTTCTGCTGAAAACATACCTACCTATCATCACACAGGCAACATATGTATTCAAAAATGATCTATATACATATTTATAAGTTGTACCCAGATGGCCAGGGTCAAAACACTCCTGGCTGAAACTCTACCTGGATACTACAGACATTTGTGTACCCATCAGTTTTCACTGTCCAACAGTGTGTGTCTTTACGACCTGCTCCTTAACTGTACATGGGGCATCACTGCTGGGGTCTTTGCCTAGAGGCAGAGACTTACCTCAAGATATTTGCTCGTAGGTAGTTGCACCTGCAAGCCTTGCCCTGTCAGGGGAAAAATAGGGCAGTTCCTAGTAACAGAATTAACTTCTAGGGGCCCAAGGAAACAAAAAAAAGAAGTTATAATTCATAAAAATGAACCCCTTTTTATTTAAAAATAATAGAGTTTATAAATTATAAATTGCATTAAAACAAGAACACAGATTTATTGATGAGAATTTATATTATTCATACAGAGAGAAGGGGAGGGAGAGAGAGAAAGAGGGATAAAAAGAACACATAAAGCTGAGCTGTTTCACAAATTTCTAATTGTCATAGGGTCATAATTTCAAACTAAACTTGATCTTTTTACTGGGGAGTTCGCTTATCCTTGGTCAAGCATAACATGGATTAAAGTAAAATGTTGTCTGATTTTGTCTTAGTACTCAAAAGATCAACTTATTCTTCTTATTAATATTACTTTTATGCCTTTAAATCCAAAGTGATTTATAAAGCAAAGAAAAACTGCACCCCATTATACTATGCATTGTCTTTTTTCTTTCTCTTTCCGCTATCTGGCAAGACAGTCTCAAATCTGAAACTCTTCCATCAAAGTATCTGACAATAATTTAAAAAATCTGTATAAACTGCAAAGTTTATGATTTCTTTTATTAAAGCAAATTCTTTTTATAAGAATTTAAAAATTCTTTTGTAAGCAGATTCTTTTGTTTCTCTACTAGTACACATTGTTTTCAAACTTCCCAATTTGTTTAATTTTTGTAATAACCTGTTGGGCTACTATGCAACAAAGAATTATGGTCCTATAATCAAGAAGTCTAAGTTTCACAGAATCATTTGTTTGTTTTCTTGTCATCAATTTATTGAGTTATAATTTTCATAAGTGTACAGATTTTAAATTTACATATCAACATGTACTGACAAATATATTTCTTTATAAAATACCACCTCAATCTAGACACAGAAATTTTCCAGTATCTGAAAAAAATTTTTATATAATAACTGAGTCTATTTCTCTGCTTCTCAACCCTGAGAAACCACTAATTTGATTTTTTCATTAAATTTTACTTGTGTCTTTTCAAATCTTAATATTAACTGGAGACATGCAGTACGAATTTGTGTGTGCATGTCAAGTCTCTTTCAGTCAACCAAATTCTGTCTTGTATGCATACAGAAAAACAGTAATTTGCTCCTTTACTGCCAGGTATTGCATTGTACAAATGTAGCCATTAACCAAAAGAGGGACAGTTAGCATTTGCCAATTTTTGGTTAAATGACTAAAGCTTATGTGAACATTTCTGTACATACATTTTCATTCCATTAAGGAAGATACTTAAAAGTGGAAATACTGGGTCATTTTTAGGTGTATATTTACTTTTATTGGTAAATGCGAAGCTGTTTTTCAAATTTTTATTATACTCATATCCTCTGATAAACTTGGTATTAACCATCTCTTTAATTTTAGACATTCTTGGGGGGTGTTGTCTGAAGTTGTAACTCTTTGTAGTTTTAATTTCCCCAGAGATTAATCATGACAAGTATCTTTTCATTGGTCATTTGTTTCTTTTTGGTTTTTGAACTTTTTAAGTAATTCAGTGTATTTATTGGATTATTTGTCATTATACTGATGATTTTAAAGATATATTTATCTTTATATATGTATGTATATCTTGATATATTATTCTGGATACAAGTTTTTAATTAGTTATTTATAGAGAAAACATTGTATTGTTGTGTCCTAGTATATGGCTTTTATTTCCTTTTTTTCAGCAGTCTTTTAAAGGACAATTTTTAATTTTGATTAGGTCTGATGCGTTATTTCTGTTTCTTTCATTGTTAGTAATTTTGTGTTTTAGCTAATACATTCCCGTTATATTTTTTTTTCTGGAACTTCTATAATGTACTTTTGATCCATCTGGACTCAATTTTTTGAATAGTACGAGATCCTGGTTTAGACTTATTTATTTATTTATTTATTTATTTACTTAGTGTGATATCTAGTTTGCTTATCAGCACTTGATAAAATGTCTATCCTTTGCACATTAAATAAACTTTATACATTTGTTCTGAAAAAATAAGACCATGCATGTGTGAATTTATTCTATTGTGTATATGAACTACAGCTTTTTTACCCACTCATCTATGAAGACATATGCATTACTAATCATCAGAGAAATGCAAATCAAAACCCCAATGAGATATCAGCTCACACCTGAGAATGGTTATCATCAATAAATGAACAAACAAATGTTGGCAAGGATGTGGAGAAAAGGGAACCCTTGCGCACTGTTGGTGAACATGCAAATTGGTGCAACCACTATGGAAAACAGTGTGGCGAGTCCTCAACCACAAAATTAAAAACGGACCTTATGAACCAGTGATTTTACTTCTGCGAATATACCAAAAAATCCTGAAACACTACTTTGAAAGTATACATGCACTCCTACATTCACCACAGCATTATTGACAATAGCCCAGATCTGAAGGCAACCCAAATGCCCATCAGTAGATGGCTTTTAAAGACACTTCTTTTATGACTTTGTTGACTTTATGAGTTTTCTCACAATAAATTAATAGAGAGCAAATTAATATTCCTTAATTTATATTCTATAATGCATATAGGGTAGTAGCATAACCAATGTTTCAAATAATATTTTAAAGATTAAAACCATTTCTATGGAAGCTGTGCACAAGTAACTCCCTTTCATGCTCACCAAGTTGAAACTATGTTACATACAAATCCATGGTTGGTCTCTTGTGAGCACATGAACAATTTTTTTCTGTTCTCACATGTCACTACATGGCACTTTGCCAGCTCTGCTAGACATATTGATGTACAAGGCATAACAGCTTTTAAAGCTTCCCCCATCTTGCTCAGCGGCTAATACTACGGTCACCAAGAGAATAATGTTAATATTTCTAGGCTTCTGGTTAGCCGTGCTACATTCTCTGGCCTTATCAATACATTGATTTATGCCATATGTCCTTCCTCACATTGGATCAGTCAGGCACTTACCTAAACCTACTGTTTGGATGAGAATGACACGTCTTTACATCTCTACCTGTAGCCACATCTGCTTAAAAGACAAAATAAAAAGAAGTATAGCTTGGGCTGTATAAATACACTCTGGAACAGATTCCCCAAACACCTATGTGCCCTTTCTGTTTCATTTCTTGTAAACCATGTCTTCTGCCCTTGTATTCTATTTGGCATAAAGGCTGTTTATCCCAAGAAAACCGGGTTGCAATGAGAAAAATCCTGTGAGGCTGCTGCGTTTTATTTTAGAATCTTTGTCAGAGCTGGGTTAGCAGCATCTATCGGAGAGATTCACATTTTAATATCAACATGATTTGAAAGGTTGGCTGAAGCTCAGTCATTAGTAAATATCACAGGCTTTCCTGCTTACTCCCTATTCCGACTCTAGCGCCATTACTTAAAATGGGATTACATAAATAAAACCAAGAGCGGTCCCTTAATTTAGCCCTTTATTGTTACACCTAATAATAATCCTCATTTTCTTTTTATTACAAAAAGCTCTTCCAGGTAGAAGGAAAATGCATGTGTTTTATCATGTTCATAATGTGGTTTCTTTTTTAAAGCAGGACTTCAGTGAAAAGCTGAACATTTTCAGTGGTTTTAACGAGAATAAAATGGTAATAAAACAAGACATTGCGAACCTGTTTTTAGAGCTATTGCAATTGTGAGAAGGTAAGAAACCTCTGCTACAGACACACCCTCAACCCACTGTTGTAAATTTATAACCAATATAAATCTTTATAAGGAGAATGGGAATTGAAAACACTAATGATTCTCCTAAACTCTATGGAAATAATAGGAGAAATCCACTAGTCACCTATAGAAATCACTATATGTCTATTTATTTTGGCTCATTCATTATGTTTTAACTTAGGTAATTAATGTCTCAAGGTTTAAAAAACTTTTTGTTTGTTTTTGAGATGGTTTGGTTTCACCTGAATTTAAGTCTCCCAATGTTGTAACACCATGAGACCATGAACAACATCCTTTGTTTTTTTCTTTGTGTCCTGTTTCTCATGCAAGTGCCCCTTTTTATACAGGGGAGAAGATGAATCCCAAAGGCAGAATGCAGTCATAACTAACAACTGGTTCAGAGGAAACAATTTCGTTATATTTCCAAATGCATATTTGTTGACGGATAGTCAAAGAAAACACCTTGGTACAGCTAAAGGTGTATTTCAGCTTAATTAGAATCAGAGAAAAAAGACAAAGTAATTCCTAATTCTGTTTCCTGAACACATTTCCTATTCCCATCATTTTTTGTTAACTGGCATAATTACGTTGGCATATTAACAGTTCTCAGGTAAAATAATTATTTACCGATATACGAGGTCTGTCTGGCAAAAGTCCAGCCATTGTTACTATAACGAGAATAGCTTGTGCAACATTGATGTAACCTGGCAGTCAATGAGAGTGGACTGGAATGCACATGCGTGAACAATGATGACTTCACTCTGCTAGTCAGTGGGGGTGGTAGACGCCCTTCAGTGAGCACATGTACCCTGTAGCCAGTGTATTCGAAATGACTCTGTTTAGTAGAGTGACAAACCTGCATCAAATTTTGTGTTAAGCTTGAACATTCCTCAACGGACACTATTCGGATGATTCAGAAGGCTTTCAGGGACAATGCAATGAGTGTAGCGCAAATAAAAGCACAGCAGAAATGCTTCAAAGATGTTTGAGAACCTGTTGAAAGTGATCCAAGTTCTGGAGGGTATGCAACAAGCAGAACACCTGAGAACGTAGAACATGTACGGGCTGCCATCAACAAAGATCAGCAACCCAGGTGACGCCACCTCCCTACAGCCCTGAGTTGACTCCCTGCAACTTCTGGCTCTTGCCAAAACTAAAATCACCTTTGAAAGGGAAGAGATTTCAAACCGTCAGTAAGATTCAGGAAAATCTGACAGGGTGGCTGATGGTGATTCCAACAAAGGATTTTACAAAGTATTTTGAGCAGTAGCAGAGATGCTAGGAGAACTGTGTGAGGTCCCAAGGTGCCTCCTTTGAAAGGGACTGAGGCATCATTGTCCCATGTACCATGTTTCTTGTACCTTGTATCTTCTTCAATAAATGTCTCTATTTTTCATAGTATGTGGTGGGATACTTTATAGACAGGCCTCCTGTATATCAGAAGGGTATTCTCTCTTACATAACTTGTAAAATAAGCCAATTCTATATTTAATTCATTTTTAGTATCCTTTCTTCAATATCGCAACTGTATAGGTCACGTCGACTTTCTAAATGGTTCAGAATGATACACGTAAATGATAAAAATCCTACTTCTGTACCTGTGCACATTAAATGTCAATCACACACATCCATTCTGGATATTAGGTCATATATGAATATATATATGAATATATATATATATATATGAATATATGGGGTTTCTGATCGCCGTGTATGCTTGTTAAGCAGTTGCTTGCTTATGCTTCCTGGGCTTGTGTCACAGGAATAGGTAAAGGCAGTTTTAAATGGCTTTGAATGCTTAAGAAACTAATCAAAACGCTGACTTCCTAATTCTCTCAGTAATAAATATTGAAAATTAATCAGTATTATATCAGGCATCAAGCAAATTATATAGATTATCTCATAATAACATTGTGAGGTAGAGCCATTATTGTCTTCATTTCACGGAACAGCAGTAACTTAATGAAGCTAAGTAAACAGTACAAGGATACAACTTCTCAAGTAAACTGGGAATTGAACACAAGTCATCTAAATGGGTCTCCCAACGATAGAGTATCCATGTACCACTTTTGTTATTAAAAATAACACCTTTTAAAATAATGAAGATCATTATAAACAAAGATTTTTAAAGTGCTTTTGATTATTTGAACCCACTGATAAGTCATTGTACTTTTAATTTGCATTTCTCTAATGACATATAATGTGGAGCATCTTTTCATGGGCTAATTTGCTATCTGCATGTCTTTTTTGGTGAGATGACTGTGAAGGTGTTTGAACCTTATTTAATTGAGTTGTTTGTTTTCTTATTGTTGAATTTTAAGACTTCTTTGTATATTTTGAATAGCAGTCCTTTATCAGATGTGCCTTTTGCTAATATTGTCTCCCTCTCTGTGGCTTGTCTTCTCGTCCTTTTGATACTGTCCACAGAGCAGTTTTTAATTTTAATGAAATCCAGCTTATCAGTTATTTGTATCTAAAAGTCATCACCATACCCAAGGTTAATTTTTGTGGAGGGTATAAGGTCTGTGTCTAAATTACTTTATTTGCATGTAGCTGTTCAGTTGTTCCAGAACCATTTGCTGAAGACACTATCTTTGCTCTATCATATTGCCTCTTTGTCAAAGATCAGTTGATAACATTTATGAGGGTCTATATCTGAATTCTCTATTCTGTTCCATTCATCTAATTGTCTATTCTTTTGCTAATGTTACACTGGCTTACGTACTGGAACTTTACAGCAAGTCTTAAAGTCAAGCAGCATATCTCCCCCCATTTTTCTTCTCCTTTAATATTATTTTAGCTATTCTGAGTCTTTTGTTTTTCCACATAAACTTTAAAATCAGATTGTTAATATCATAAAATAAAAAGACCCGTTCTTGAAATTCTAAAAAAAACATCTTTCTCAGATAAGTTCTTTTTACTCCCTTTATTTAAACCAGGTTGGTTGAGTTTCACAGGAACTCTTATCAGAGTGCTATGAATTCAAAGCTGTTAACTAGGATCCGCAGGCAAATACAGTACTGCTTTTACAGAAACACAGGCTATTTGACTAGCACTGGGGTATGTGTTAAATTAATAAGGAAAACAGTGAATATAGAAAAACATAAAATGGTGTGAAATGATTGAAAGTAATTTATATTCCAAACACAACTCTAAAATGAGATCATTGTACCCAATGGCCCAAGACTTGTGTGGTATGCTAGGGGGAACCCCCAAAGGCCCTCAATCTACTTAGTTCCCAGAACCTGTGAAGGGCAGCCTAGGTGGCAGAAAGGACTTTACAGGTAGGACTAGTGATTGTGAAACAAGGGGGCTCTTCTGTGTTATCTACATAGGCCAATGTCATCACAACAATCTTTATAAGAGCAGCGTGAGGAAAGTCAGTCAGGAGGCGAGTGATCACAGTAGCAAGACAATGGAATGAGGAGCATTTACGATGGAGAAAGGGGACAGAAACATAGGCGGCCACTAGAAACTGAAAAAGGAAGAAATGGATTCTCCCCTCAGAGTTTCCAGAAGAAACCGGTCCTGCCAACACCTTGACTTCAACCCAATGGAACTAATTTTGAATGTCTGGCTTCCAGATTTGTAAGAGAATAAATTTGTGTTGCTTTAAGTCATTAGGTTTATGGTAATTTATTACAGCAGCCATAAGAAACTAGAACAACATTATGCAATTTGTTTGCTAAATGATGAGGTAAATATTTTGTACATAATTTTGTTAGAGCTATTTTAGTTAAATGTTTAACCTAATCCATATTAAGTAAGGTGATTTTATGATATTCTTTTCATTACTTTTATGTATGACTTTAATATATTATCTTCAGGTATCTAAGAATTTGTTACTTTGTAGGAATTCTATGTATTCAACAATTAAGTTTTGAGAATAACAGGAAACAGACATTGTCTTATTTAGGACATCAGATAATTGAATACTATAAAATTAATAAAATACAAAAATCTATTATGATAATAATTAAAATCAATGGAAGAGTTTAGTATTAAATACAGCAAAATGGAGATTAAGCAGTTAGGATAATAGGTCAAAAGAAATTTTACAGAGAGCTTCACAAAGAAATCAAAGTTTGGAAATTTCCACAGGATAGAAAAAGATACAAAGTATAGTAAAATATCAAGCATATTTTTATTTCTAGAGATGATGAGACTAAATAGATCAAAGTCAATATTTCGAAAGCTTATACCAAAGAATTGTCCAAACTGAAGAGATAGTGAGCGATAGATACAAACAAAAAGAGAAACAAAACAAACAATCTCCCTAATGAACCCGCAATGAACCCCAAAAGTGGGAGTTCTGTTCCTATTCACAGTCCGACCCTAGGTTAAAATCACTATACCTACTGAGCTCTTACATATTTTACAGGGTTTTTTTATGTATGAAATACATACTTGGCAAATTAACTTCTGGAACTATTTAGGTAATCTACTATGTTATATCTATATTAAGGGATGCACTTCAGTGGCAATTGCTACCCTCAATATCATGTGTTATCTTCTGTTTCTAGCTTTCTCTCATGCAAAACACTTCAAAAATATATAAACAACATTTTCATGGTCATTTAGCAATGAAAATTAGTGACCTTGGAGAGGCAGAAAACGAACTAAATGAGCTCTACACGTGCCTAAGTTTGCACCCTGCGTTTTTAGGCCCAGCTTCCACACGGGGAAGCCCAGGCGGAGGCAGCTGGATTTTCCGAGTGGAGGAGATGGAGGTGAGAACTGGAGGAGACCAGGGCGGCTGGGGATCACAGGGCAGAATACTGGAGAGGTAAGAGAGGGTGGAGATGCCCAGAGAACTGGGGATGAACAGGTCTAGAGGAATGAGAAAAGCATACCTGGTGCTCACACAGGGCAGGAATAGTGCCTACTGCCACCAGACAGACTGCAGAAACTCATTCGCAGGTAAAAGACACAGACACATCTTATCTCCCTTGTGGGGAATAATTAAACCCGGAATAAACACTGCCCGGTCTGTCTACAAACCTTAAAACAAAATTCAAAGGATCAAACTATTTTCAAGTTTATTTAACTTGAACAAAATGGAATAATATAGGAATATCTACATATTCCAGAACTTTAAAAAATGTAACATTAACAATTAGATAATCCAATAAAGAATTACCAGGAAGGCAAAGAAGCAGACAGTTATGTCCCTAGTGAGAATAAAACATCAAACATTTAAAATCAACCTAGAACTGACACCAGAGTTATCATTAGCAGACAAATGTGGTAGAATTATTATTAAACTGAATCCCATATGCTGATAAATGCAGAGCAAGGATTGAATATGTTAAGTAAGACAAAGAAGACATAAAAAATATCTCACATCAAACTTTTAGAAATAAAAAGTACAGTGTCTGAAATTAATAGACATTGATGGGGGAAAAAAAAAACAAACTTAAGGACTTCCAGACATAGCAATAGAAACTATCCAAAAATAAACAAAGGGGGAAAAAAGACACACCCCAAAAGAAATTTAACAGAGTTCCAATAAACTATGAAACAACTTCAAGTACTTTATATCTTTTTTTAGTTAAATTTATTTCATATCATTATACATCTAGGAGGAGGTTAGCTACTTCATAAACTATACCTATGTTTGATGTTGGTAAGTACTGCCAAACACTTGTTCCAAGTGATTATGTCCAATTATGTCATTGCCAACAATGTAAGGAGTCCCAGTTGTTTCACATCCTTGATACAACAATTCACAGGGTATCTTAAACCTTTCCAGAGAGAGACACACACACAGAAAAACGGAGAAAGACAGAACAGGAGAGAGAAAAATATAACTCCAAATTATAATCTATGAAAGACAGTTCTGTAAAGCTCGGTCCGATACAAGAGAACATGTTTCAGAGCTTACACACACTGTGTCAGGTGTGGGGAAGAATACAGGCTTCCTATAAAGTAAGGCAAGAGTGACACAAACCCATCTCAGCGACTCTTCCTTGCATTAACCCCTTCCCCACCATTCTGACTGCCAGCCCACATTCTTGCACCCACTTCACACATTTGTCTTTTTCTCACTTTTTAGTTTGTCTCAAGAGCAATCAGATGGGACATTATCTCTAATATAGGTCCTATCCCTTGTGTTGCTTATCCTAATATTTTCCTTACAGCCAGTAGTAAGTTATTTTTAAAGAGGAAAAATTATTTTACTATCAAAACCATTGTCTTCCTTTAGCAGTGTAATACTCTGTACACTGTAGAAAGCACAACTCAGTGTGACAAAGGACACACACATAAGAAAAAAAACAACACTAAGAAAAGTAATTTTTAAAATAACTCTGAGAAAAATGGGAGTGGAAAGGCGCATAGATTGATCCAGATTATAGTTGAGTGTTGAAGAATCTTCTTAAAAATCAAAGGCCGAGTAAATCAAATTCTTGTCCCAAATCCATTTAATGAAATATTTAAGATAGTGTTGTTTAATTTCATTTAACCTCCCACACTTTTCTCACATCATATAACAAAAATAAATAAGTAATTACCAACTACTGCAGGCAAAACAACTGAAAGTGAAGTAAGCATAGCCTCATCCATTCTCCTCTCTGCTTAGCAGAATAATAACCGTACACTGTCTGTTTTTGGATCTATAGTTGTACTTTGAAAAGGTTAAAAAGAGTTTTATTATTTATCATTTCTAAGCAATATTCTTTTAAAATTACTGGTGATAACTAAGATGCAGCTCTTTAAACTTCTAATAATTTTGAGGCTTGTAGATAGTAAATTGGAAAGGGGATAAGAAAGTTCAATTTTAAATAGATCTTTTTAGTATGTAGGGTTATGATATAGCAAATAATTTTCCTTAGCATGTGGCTTAACAGCAAGAGATATTTAAGGAAGAAAAAATTTTGGCTGCAGTATACCTCATCTAGTGTTTTCCTTTTTAAAAACAAATATTGCCCTCATTACCATCTTCATTTTATTGCTTCCGTGGTTGAAAGCATGATGTCTTTACTATCTTTCCTTGAAAATATGTACAATTTTTCTCCCTTAAGGAATTCTAAATTATGGTCCATTTTGCATAAATATGTGTACACTATCAAGTTATTAAAAAAAGATTAAAAAAACACTCTTACCCTAAAAAAAAAAAAAGTATCTCTTCCTATGCTGAAACTAGAATAAGGGGCAAGGAATGAAAATATTAGTTTGAAATAGACTGAGATTTATAATTTGTGAAATGCATTGAGTTAAACAATTGTTATCTACTGTTGTCACGCAATGCCTATAATTTTTGTATTATAAATAACTGCATGGATGGGCAACAAAACAATAATTTAGTTTTTAAGAAGCACAGTCTCTTACTGTTTAAATTGTTAATATTCTCTTTTTCTATCTTTGAAACTATAAGATTTGCTGCTATTTACTCTCTATCTAGTAAACATTAAGATATTAACAATCTTCAGAAACCTCATATTAGATAGAATATGGTTTCTAAGTACATAAGTCAGATATAAATTTTTAATTTACATTTGATTCTATCTTATCATGATACAGAACTGTGATAAATATGAGAATTATTACTGAAAATAGTAAATTATAAATGAAAATAAAATTATATAGAATTTGTGGTAGATTAGTAATTTATTAATTTCAGTACTAAGAACGATTAAAGGGTTCTAAGATAATATTTCACGATATTGATTTATTTATTCATCTTTCCACAGGTATATGTGTGCCCTTGAAGGTAATGGTTAAACCAGTATAATACTTTCTAACTAAAAGGAAATTAATGAAATAATTTTAATGTATGAACGTATTAGGGAACAGGTCACCAAATATTGCACCTTGAAATGATACAATTTCTCCTTATTATTTTATTGTGATTTATCTTTCAAACAGCATCTGGTGATGCTGACCACTCTCCCACCACCCTAGATTGCCAGGATCCCACGCCTGGTGAACACCTGGCTAGGTTCAGTCTCTGTCTCTCTGCTGGCATTTCTTTACAGTAAGTCCCTTAGAGAGTCTGTGCTCTGACTGTACAACTATTGAGAGACGATTCCAAGACAGGTCTCTAGCCTGGATACCTTCCTGTCGCAATTTTGTATTCAGTTCCATCTGGGACTTACCCAAAAAGTAAACACGTTATTTTCACTCCACAATGTGTTTCTTTCTTTTTTCTTGCCTGCCACATTAATACCTTAAATGTGTCAAGTACTTTAGTCCCCCACGATTTCTTTTCAATTCGTAGTTTCTACTTCTTTAGCCATTATTCTTGTCAGACAATAACCCTCTTATGACAGGACAATCACATTAGAGCTCTTCGCGGCTTTCCGCTGCTCCTCTCGGTAGTGTAGTCCACACCGACTGGAATTTCGCGGACGTGATTTATACGAATATTACTAAATGGTATGTTTTGGAACAAACGAACCATGGCATTTAGATTTCACACACTTAAGCTCTTCTGAAGTTCTCTTTCATCATCTGGATGCCATACCATATTTTTTTTCCACATTCATATTTTGGTTTTCTTCAGTAGACTGGTCACTTCGCACAATCCATTACCTTTGCTGTTCTTTCAAGACATAGTGTTCATTCGATTGTTCCATAGACGCATCTCTCCCCATTTTTGCACTTTTGTCAAATATTTTCTTTATAATCCGTGCTGGTTATTTTGCCCACTGGGTTCATTCGGGGACCAGCTCTGCAATACTCTGTCCTTGCAGTTGATCTCCACAGTGGCTTCAAGTCAATCACGTGGAGCCCAGGAGAAAAGGAGCCCCAGCAAGCAATCGCTGTCGACGTGAGAGAGGCTGGGTTTCATCTCCCTCATCCTCTCTTGGCCACGCTGCAGAGGGGACACTGTGGTCTTCTGCTGAGAGGCACTGCCTACCAGGAGGTCCTTCTCACACAAATACAGATTTTGCCAGTTTCTAATACCCCCACCCGCTCTAGTAACACCTGGAAATTCTTCTCACTGTTGCCAGTCCCCTGGGCCCGTCCTTATTATTTGTCACCATTTATCTCCTGAGCAGTTTTGGATCATTTAACTCATGATCCAAATAAAAACTTACCTTCTCATTGTACCTCTTTATTCCTTTTCATAATAGCCGTTTCCTTTTCCCAGCCTATGTTTATGTATTTTGTAACAACTTAGAGATCTGCACTTAAAATTAACCCCTACCTTACACCAAAAATCAATGTCCGGTGAACAATACAATTAAATGAAGATAATATAGGAGAATATTTTCATCACCTCCGGGTAGGGGGAACCTCTTAAACAGACCCTGACAGCCCAAAATGTAAAGGAAGAATAATTGTAATAAAATAATACCTATGTATGTTTCATTATTTAAAATTCAAGAACAGGCCAAACTATAACACAGTCATAGGATTTAGGAAAGCCGTAGGCCTTGGGAAAGAAGGACTGAGCAGTGACTGGGATGGGGTCTGGCCCGTCGCCTGATGGTTTTACAGCTGTTGTCGGCATGGGACCCCCAGTGGTTTACAGGTATCTGGGACAGGCCTGACTGCTTTTCTTACGCCTCCACTGGCAAGGCTGAGGAGATAAAATTAGGTCCCTGAGGATGTAAAAAGGGATGTGATCAGAACAAGAGTGGAGACAGAAAAGAAAAAAGAAAAACTAGCTGAGAACGGAGGTGGACGTATTTTTGGAGGCAGAAAGAGCAAAATCTTCCACAAGTTCCTGTGTAGTAAATTCAGTGTTCTGTCTATTAGGAATAGCTGAGAGTTCAGATAAAAGACATGTGTAAAGAACGGAAACGTTCTAACCACGATGGGGAATAGAAAAGCAAGCACAGACAGTAATGCGCAACACTAGCAGAGGTAATAAAGAATCTGACCCACTAGTGATGCTTAACTCCTGCTCCTTCTTTTCCTTCTACCCCACATCTGCCAAGCTGATAACAAATCCTGGGTACCCCTGCTTTTGACTTTGTGGTGAAGTTTGAACATTAAGTCCTCAGTGCATGCCGAATAATCACACTGGACCAACCCTCTGCCACCATAGAAACCTCAAACCTGTTTCGGTTCTCTGCCCTCTTGACACATTTTTTGGACTGACCTCGGAGACTTGCTCTGACCTCTCCCAGGAAGCATCAGTTTGTGAGTAACACACCTGCCCTGCCCTGCTGTGCCATGGCATTATAAGCCTCAACATCCAAACATTATCAGCCTCAAAATTTGGCTGGGGTTGGGGGGGGGGGCACCGATCCCATCTCCATGGACCAATGGGTACAGAGGGGCCAATGGGTAGCACTTGGGGCTTCTCTGTCACTGCTGAGTCGCAGAGCTCCCGTCTTTTCTTCTCAATACCAGCTCAGGAAAAGTAAACCAACGAATACTTAGTGATACCCTACTCTGTGTCTGATTTTACAAGGTATGAAATTCAGACAAGCCAGCAAGAAGACTTCTCTCACACTCTCTGAAAAGTGCCAGTATTATTGATTTGTACTTGATATCGTTATTTCTTTTCTCCCCCTGATTAGTTCAATTTAAACACAGTCTAGTGTATTTTACTGATACTGACCTTCAGCAGAAAAATCTTGCTAATGCATTCCCATCTGTAGGTACATATGCTTTCAGACTTCCTTCTTTTAGACAACAGGAGGTTAATATATGCTACTGGGGGGAAAATGCCTTAATTTTCTTTCATTTTTACTGAAAGCTGGCAGATAAACATCTATATGGAGACCTCTACCTGCAGGCATAAATACGCTTTAAGAGAAATCTCTTAAGTTATGCAAGATGCTTTTAAAAGGAATTCTTTAGTGTGTTAGCTAATTACAAACCCGCTCTGAAAAAAGAATATTTACTTTGCATATTCTTGGAGTGTTTTCAATTCCTTTACTGTACTGCAGTCTGTTTGCTCACATCTTCAGGGCATAAGAGAAATAAATGCGACATATTTTTTTAAAAACCTTACTCAAGGTTTTATTAAAAGCTGTATCACTGTTGTTGGTTTTAAACCTCAATTGATGATTGTATTATAAATATGAGTTGTTTTTTAGTCTGAATGCAATTTGTTCAAAATGATTGAATAAAACTTAACTACATGACATTTATTTCAGAAATAGAAAAAATAAACTTGTTATTGAGGAAGTAAATATTTATACTAAAAACACAATAGCCTATTTTGATTCTTTCATGGGAAAATCACAGAAATTACAAGAAAATGCTCTAAGCCATATCCTTAGTCCAAAATATTATTATCAAGGCGCTCAATTGTTATTAAACAATCAAAACTGACAAAAACCATAGAAAAATTAGAGATAGGCCAAACCATGTATTTACAGTTAAATATCATATTTATATCTTGATTCTTCAATTATCTGATGACTGAAATTTAGAGAACAATCTAAGAATTTTGTATTATAAGTGATTCATTTCCAATGCTAATATGGTTCCATTTAGCTTTAGAACAGGACCTGATCCATGTCCTCCAAATTCTCATCTCAGAGGGATTGACAAACAATTAAAATATACAGATATTTACCCCTTTTCCTTACGTAAATATGACTCCTACTTTTGACCACCTCACTTGGCTTGATTTCTCATTTGTAATGGAACATTCCGTAAACAGTTGCTCTACCAAGGGTCAAAACATGCCAAGTTCATGACATTTGGACTTGGAATGTTATTGAAATCTTCAAAGGTAATGTTTGAAATATCTTATAACTCACTGAAATATTTAGTGGTGTTGTCCATCTCAGAGTCAGGGAGCTTAACTGCCTCAGAGAGAATATCCCATCATTAGGATATGCCCTCGGGAAAATTATTTCCTGTTATTATTGAAGCAAATCATTAATATATTTTTAACTTTATTTTTAAAAAGATTTTATTTATTTTTAGAGAGAGGGGAAGGGAAGGAGAAAGAGAGGGCGAGAAACATCAGTGTGTAGTTGCCTCTCTTGCACCCCCTACTGGGGACCTGGCCTGCAACCCAGGCATGTGCCCCAGCTGGGAATTGAACCAGCAGCCATTTGGTTCGCAGGCCAGCACTCAATCCACTAAGCCACACCAGCCAAGGCTGAACTTCCATTAATCTATAATATCCCGATGATGTTTGAGCATTTTAACTGGCTAAGGTAAACAAAATGTGACATGTCTCAGTCCTTTCAGGTGCTATAACAAAGTACCACAACCAGGTAGCTTATTAACAACAGAAAGTCGTTACTCTCGGTGCTGGAAGCTGCAGGTCCAAGCCTCAGGATTTCTTGTGGTCAAGCGAGGCCCTGCTTCGGGGTCACAGACTTCTCATTGCACCCTCACATGGCAGAAAGCACTAAGGGTCGCCAGTTCAGAACCTCTTCCAGCCTTTTATTTGTGCGTTGGTTTGGTTTTTCACGTATTAATCCAGGTGAAGTCACAACTGAAGAAGAACAACAATGACAAAGAAAATGCACTTTGGCGACATGGTGAAGTGCTGGCCAAGATCCCAGGAATACTTCAAGTGAGATGACAGTAAAGAAGTAAAAAAATTAACAGCAGATCCACAAGCTCTTCAGAAACAGAGTGAAGGTACTTCCCCAGCGTCCCAGTGGCGAGAAGTTGTCATTCACAGAAACGTTGCCCACCAAGAAGGGGGCTACGGTCTGAACAGTCACCAGCATGCTTGCAGGGAGGCTGTGCCGTGGAAGAATTCTGTAGATCAGACTTTAATTGTTTTCATGTCAGATTACACTTCCTGGTTGGACTTTAATTCTTTTCATGTCAGATTACACTTCCAAGTCGTGAGCTATTTCCTGCACTAATAACATGAGCATATAGCACATTGAGTGTGGGATAGGAAACATTTGATCATTTTATTCAACAACAAAAAAAATCAAGAATTCATTTTGTGACAGGTATGGTCCAAAGATAGAGAAAGAAAGAAAGAAACTAGCAGATTAGTGTTGTGCTGTGTATAGTTCACATTCTGGTGGAAGATGCAAAAATAAATAAACAGATACCTAAGTCTAAGTAACAACTTCAGGTTAATGATAAATAGGCACAAAATTAAAGTGAGATTAGGTAGCTGGGGGCAGGGAGATGTCACCTTTCTGAGATGATGATGTAGTAGAGACAAGAATAATAGAAAGAAATCAGCCAAAAAGATATTTCTAGTATAAAAAATAATTGTAAAGGCTTGTAGACAGAAATGACCTTGGTGGATTCGAGGACAGTAAACTGAGAGGGAGGGACTCAGAATAAGCAGGGAAACAGAGTAGGAGAGGGGACCAGCAATTTAAGCAGGGGTCATATTAAATAGGGCTTTACAAACTAGAGAGTTGGGGTTCTACTCTATGATAGGAAACCACTGTACAGTTTTTCAGTAAGATAGAGAGATGATTGTATTCAGGTTTTTGGTTTCTGTGTAGAACACAGGTAATAAATCAGGTGAAATCACAGAGAGAGACCAGCTTGCTAATAACTAGGTTAATAAAGTCATTGGGAAAAGAGATGCTGATGGTTTGGTGGCACTGGAAGCAAATAGAAGCATTTGAAAACTTACGGTTAAGCTTAGGGACAGTAATGAACCAGTTTACAGGTGGCTGAGCAACCAGACAGTTGGCTGATAGACTGAATGTACGATTTCAGAGAGTGAGAGGGAGTGAGGCTAAATCCTGAAATTTTGGCATCACTGACTGATGCAGGGGATATTGGAGGAGCAGGTTTTGAACCAGGAAGTCAGTTGTAACTATGTGAAGTTTTACATGCCAAATTCGTGTTCCAGCAAGATATTTCGAAGCGGAAACATCAAATTAAGAACTAGGGACATACGTAGGAGGGTTGTTGGTGGAGAAGGTGAATTCATATCCATGGGGATATGTGCAGTCGACCCAAAGGAGAGAGGAACAGATCTGAGAAGTGAAGGGTCAGACTGGGAATTGGAGGTGTCAGTGTGACAGACTGAACGGGAATTGTTAAGGAGGGAAAAAACCAAACCCAGTAGAAGTTTTGTTTGCAATTCCACAGAAGTTTTTAGGAAAGGAGTGGTGTTTTATAGAAAATGGTTCTTAATGACAAGTATGACGTTGGTTAAAAAGGGTTACTGGGTTGGCCAGTGAAGATTTTAGTCACACTGGCAATTTTAATTTCTTAGTAGGATTAAACTACTCAGTCAAAATGAGCATTTGTGTTAAAAAAGAAGAGGCAAAGGTGCATGTGGTAATAAGCTGTACGGGACTGAAAGATTTTTGCTAGTATGTTTTTAAATTGGAAATGTTTCTGCAGTTGTGTAAAAGGAATAAAATACTCTTTTGAAGAATGATGAGCAATGTGACTCATCAATGTGAAGAATGATGAGGAGTGGAATTCTATAGAAACTAGTCTACATAACTGGGGTGGGTAAGATCTGTAAAGGATCGATAGGAAGAGAAAATTGTATTGGATTTGATGGGGTCTCCAAACAAACATGATAATGATTTTTTTTTAAAATCAAAGTTTAATTAAAAAAAAAAAACTTAAACAAATAAATCTGGAGTAAATAGTCTAGTTCATCTTTCCTCAGATGCTCAAAAGATATTTTTGTTCAATGAAATAAAAGTAAGTTTTCCATAAAAAGAGGGGTTAGTTGTCACTTAAGTTTGAGGTCCATTGATGTAACTAAACTGAAAGAAAGTTTATTTGATAATGTGTTTTATTTTACATTTTAAAATCACAGGACTTATCAGAGGCTTCAATAAGCCACTGGGCATTGTGAATTTCCAAGAGGGTGATTTTGAGTTTTATATTTGAGAATATCCCTTTTTTGTAGACGGAGGAAATCCCAAAGAATGTGATTATTTTCCTTCCTCCAGTGCACAGTCACCCTGGGAAATGTTTACAGGTAGCTTTGGGGAAGGCTAGGAGAAAAATTAAAGTATAAATTCTAGTATAACACAGAGAATACAGTTAGGGAGGGTCTGTTCTGGCACTTCCGATTTTCAATTATTTTAACATGCTTTCTTTTCATTTTATTTCCACTCCATGACTGCTTTGCATACTGCCTTCCATCATCCTTGGTTTTGTCTTAGATTAATAAGTGTTAGGAGATTTATTTTATGAGATATGCAAAGCTAGCATATTACTTTTTCTATGATAATCAGGCATTAACCACCTGTTGTTTTATTGACTGTAATATTATACTTAACTATGGAAGGAGTAGAAACAGCTTGTCTATTTGAATATAATCTTAGATTTCAAAGAAGGCTTTCTTCTAAAGAGTTTTGCATTTGAAGTAAACACAAATAAAACAAAGCAAACAGCCAAAACTTCACATTGCTTCAAGGTGTTGCGACAGACAAGGACCTGGAGTAAAATGCACCACATTGCTCACGGTAGCTGAAGAGATGATGCGTGAAATCAAGGGCGCTATGTTCATAATTCAGACGCAGGCAGAGACAAAAAAAAAAAAAATTTGAATTTCATCATTTCAAAAGAGAGCAAAGGCAAAACCCTCCGGTGCTTTCATAAAATTTCTCTCCTATTTAAGTTCATGCAATGGAGGTTTCTTCAAGTTCCGTATGCTAATAACTTAATTAGCAATTCTGTGTACCCGGAGTGCAGCCCCTGCCATTGCTGGACCTGACTTTGGGAATGGGGACGGCTGCACTTTGCTGTTGTGTGATTCCCATCTCTAACAACTGGACACTGAAATCCAGAGCATCAGCGGGGCTCTTCGTTAACTCAAAGCCCATCACAAGGTTCACGGCGATGTCCCGGGCCCCTGTCTCTCTGACTGCTGCCCACTCGGGGGCTGTAAGAGCGTTCTGAGCATATGGGCTTTGGTTTTATCTAAGTGCTCCTAATCCACTCTCTCCAAAAGGGATGCCGCGAGGCAGAAGTGCCTTTTATTGAGATGAGCTGAAAGCATTTACATCCATGAGAAAAGCTGTGCTTTCCTACAGATGCTCAGAAATGACTAATTGTCTCTGGTGCCAGGTGCACAGAGCAAATCACTTGGTTCTGCTTTCACAGTTTTTAAGGAAAAAGAAAAGGTACGATGAATACAAAGAATCGGCACACTGCTTTTCAAGATGCATTTCTTGTTTCTCGTGATGATACCTGCTTCCTTTCTATTTATTATTCTAGATCACTGTCCTTATGTTCCGTTCTTTTTCTCTTTTATTTCTATATTGACTTGTGATCAGAAGAGCAAATGGAGTTGTATTTTGCAAAATTCTCTGTTGATTCATAAATAAATTTCAGAAAATGCAGAGACTGTCAGGAGATTAGTGTTTCTTTCTTGAGATGTGCAGGGCTTGATACCCTTCAAACTGAGTGAGATTAATGGCTGTCAGTAGAGCAGAGTGCACAGCATGCGTATTTGAGCCCAACAGTTCCTGAGTTAAGGCAAGGGTCATAGATATTTGTATTATTCTTCTTTTCAGCTTTAATTTTTATTCTCCTGCTATGCCTTTTTTATCTCAGGAATGGAATTACACAACCATCGTTCCTCGTGTTGTGTGTGTGTCACATCTAAGTGGTTTGTTTTTGTATAATCCTTAAAGGTCAAGACTGATTGTCACAAGGTACATGAATCTTTTCCAAATATTCCTCAGATGCCATAATTTAGCTCAATGAGATACTGTTCCAGAAAGATTTTTGAGGCAAATTGACTATGTTAGGTTTATTTCGTTTTGATCTGTAGTGTTTTGTTTTTTCCTGTATAATATAAAATGAGCTTAAATGAGCAGACCCACAGAATATCTATCTGCATCACTCAATATAATATTTAGTATACGAAATACTATTTTGGTTAATGCTAGGATATTCCTGTGTTATTATTTTAGTCCTGAATGTGCCACCAAATATGTAAGAAACTTCTTCAGTTGGGGTTCACCCAGAGAAAGAGAACCAGTACTAAATATAGGCTAAGAGATTCATTGCAAGGAACCAGCTTACATGGTTGCAGGGCCTGCCTATGCGGGTCCCCGATCTGCAGCACAAGCGATGACAAAGAGAAGAGTGGAGCTCCCAGGCATGAGTTAAAGACGCCGTGCACAGAATTTCTTCCGCTTCCTCAGCTCTAGTCTAAGGTCTTGCAACTGATTGAATCAGGCCCACACAGATTATCTAGGACATTTTCCTTTGCTTAAAGCCTACTGGCTGTGAATATTAATTGCATTTGCAAATATCTTCACCACATCTAGATCAGCGTTTTAGTGAATAACTGTACAACACAGCATAGCCAATGCATACATACCGACCAGCAAAGCCCAACGCCCATCAGCGGGGCACCCGCTCACATCTCCTTAAACCTCGTTCACTCTCCACATAGACACAAGAATATAGCCTGATTTTCCACCGACCATGGTAAGGCTACCCTGTGCACAGCCCAAACCGCACTGACCATTCCCGTGAGGGGGGCGAACAGCCATTGTCTGATGTTTACGCTCCTCTGAAACTCTATTACCTAAATACTATCAGGTTAACTATTATTAATACATCTTATCTCAGGTGATACAAGGATATATGGAGAAAATACGTTTACTATATATCTGCCTATCCACCTACGGACAAATCTGTAACAAAACAAGGGATGAACGATCAAAGATATTCCAGTCCTCGTTTCTACAACTGATGTCATAGCTCGGTCATAGCTGATGTCTACAGCCATAGTTCCAGTATCATCCCTAACCTCAACCCGTCATGATTTTTTACCTGGTGCAATGGTGTAAACTCTTAATGGCATTTATAAAATATCTTAATTGCAATGCTTAGATTAGTGTTTGATGGAGTAACAGGGCACTCTAGCCATCCAAGTTAACGCATACAGCTGACACTCACTGTAATCTTTGTGCAGTGACTTATGTATCTCTGGAGATGTTTCATGACTTTTA
Source organism: Mormoops blainvillei (assembly GCA_004026545.1). Taxonomy (NCBI): domain Eukaryota; kingdom Metazoa; phylum Chordata; class Mammalia; order Chiroptera; family Mormoopidae; genus Mormoops; species Mormoops blainvillei. The sequence goes on from PVJD01005943.1 coordinate 34,550, forward strand.
AAACAGGGTGATGTGTATATGGCCTCTAAACTTTCCTGGATCTATGCCACTTCAGGGTTTCCAGGTGACATTCAACTGCCTCTCATTAGGTACGAAATCATGTGAAAGAACGAGTGTCATCAAGAACGGTGAGGGAAACATTTATGAACTGAGTTTATTCTAACTTTCCATTATTATTACTTCAGGCTGAATTTAAGTCCTATCTTAGTTTTACCATTTGTACAGTTTATCATTTGGAAAGTGCTCTTTCTAATATCCCAATGAACATGTATTATAAGATACTACTCTATAAGGAGGAAAAGGAATTTAAAATGGTTAGGTATAATGTCAATAGAAATTCTAGACAATTTAGGTGTAGAAAAACCTATTGAAAACTGGGTTGATGGAAGTAGGAGAAAAAAACAAACTTCTAGTAAATATTATAGTCAAAAGTAAAAGAAAATGAAAAAGGGAAAAAAACCCCCACATATTTACCTTCTTCACAATTCTGGTTTTGAGAGGAGTTTCTTTGTAAGCACACAGGTCTCTTGCAGGGATGAGGAATATGCTGTGATCACTGGATCTCTGGACTTCAACTTCACAGAAGCGAGAGGCATTCTTATTAACCCTCAGGTAAGCTTGAGTGAAACTGGAAGGGGAGAGTCAGTATGTTGAATTAATATGGAGCCAGAAAACGCAGAATCTCTCCAGATTATTTCTTAGTTGCCTGTAGTATGAATATAAAAGATTCTCCTTAGCATTTTTTTTTACCACAGGAAAAAATGAGGCTCTCAGTTGAAGTCAATGTACCTTAATCCAACCCAAATTACCCCCAAAGGGCTAAACATCCCTGCTAGCCAATAGTAAATCTTTCTGATGTTTCCTGAAATAGCTGTTTAGACTTGGAAAATAAGAATGAAACGTTTCTTCTGGGTTTAGTGTCAAAGGCAGATTTTTCTCTGTTAAGACCTGATGAGGCGAAAGCTACCCCTACGTTTTGTAATAACCCCTGCCCCCCAGAGATGATGGGCAATGTCATCCTCTACATTCACTTTGTTAAAGGGATTGGTTCTCAGAATCTAAATTTAGTTTTCAGTTCAAACCAGAAAAGGATATATATACAACAGAGCAGTGAAAGGGTTAAAAATAAGTCATTGATACTCAGTATCAAAGCCAGAGTATGCCTGGAAAAATTGTAGAAAAAGAGGTTTTCTAATTTCGTTAGTGATCTCACGATCTATTGCAGGGTTTAAAACATAATATAAAATTGCTACTTAATTTTTGATAGTTTAAATGAAGTTATTCTCTTGAAATGATGAAAAATACTAAAGAATTTCTTATACCACTTTCATTACCATAATCGTTATTAACTAGGCACATGACGCACAGTAATTTTAGAAAGAAATCTTTGTGTGCCTCTCACTCCAAAGCACCTAAAGCAACTGTTTTTGAGTGGGGCTGGTCTCTCCCCAGGGCGGGCACGTGTTTGGTTGTTGTCCGTGGCAGGGTTGGGGAGCACCACTCGGCATCTGGGGGCCAGAGGTCCTGGAGGGTGCACCCCATTCCACAGCGCATAGGAACTTCCCCTACAAACAAAGAACTGCCCGCCCAAAGTGTCAATAGTGCTGAGGTAATTTTTAAAGGAATAAAATGAAGGCATTTGCTATACATCTGATGACCTGAGACTTCTTGCCGTACTATTGATTGAATGCTACATTCAACACTGCCTTTTAGAGATCTAAGTGGCAAAACAGTCACATGTTTTATCAGAGTTTCTTCCAAATATATTCTGCTGCCATTTTTAACAATTCTGTCTTCATTTTATTTTGTTCTCCCCCTCTCTGATCTTCTGTGAAGTGTTTCGCAGGCCACTGCTTCTTCGGCACATACTATTGCCATACGACCAGAACCTCCCCACAATCTCCCTCCGCTTACGGCTTCCTTCCCTTTACCTCGGTCATTTTACGGAGGGAGGGCAATTTTACATCTTCAAAACTTTGTACGCGTGCATTCAACAAGTACTTCCTAGACATATTTTATGATCCAGAAGTTATTAATTTTGCATATTAATTGTAAAAGAACTAAGAAGAGAATGTCTTATAGAAGTTGGTAACTTGCCAAGACTTCAGAGGGGATCGACTATGAAGTAGGCCCTGAAGTTGAAGGTATAAAATGGAAATTCAAAGGAGGCAGATACCAAGTGAGAAGGAGAGTGAAAGCAAAGGAGGAGAATGGCAAATGAGTGAGATATGTTTGAGGGAGAGGAATAAATCAGCACAAATGAATAAAAATATTTTGCAAAAGAATGTGGAAAGATAGTGTGTATGGGCTCATGACTGCCCCATGAAAAAGATGTTGAGTGTCAAGCTAGGAACTCTGGGTTTTTGCTTTTGTTTTTTAACCAACGGGGAGATACAGAAATCTTTTAACATGGAGAGGTGTAATGGGAAAAGAAATTTTCAAAAATGGCTCATCTGTTTGCAATACGTGGAATGGATTTTGCATGAGGGAAAGAGTCAGGAACAAATTACATATTGGAGAATGAATTTTAACAGGAATAACAACTGGAGACAAATATGGGAAGTCAAGACATTAGATTGTTAACTCCCTGGGGAAAATATAGATCAACCGAGGAAAAAACTCTAATGACTGAATATTGATGTATAGTACATTTAGAAAGAAGGAGGAAAAGTAAAATACTGAAGAATTGTTCCAAGTGGTTAAAAAAAAAAGTAAATACAGTGTATGATCAGTTAAGTAAATCTAAGATCACTCTTTTTTCATTATTGCAATGCCAGTGGTTATAATTAATAATTATTTATATTAGAAATTTATTTTATTGTATTTATTTTATTAAATTATATTATATTAGAAATTTATTTTCATGCTGATAAGATTACTAAGGGATTTGTCATTGCATATAAACTACCTTTCTATATAACACTAAAATGTAATGAGTGGGGAAATTTTATAACTTTTACTTCTGTATTGCAAATTATTAGTGTCAAGGAAATACTTTTTGTCCCTAAGTTTACTTCCTTTTTTACAGAAAATCTTCATGTAGCTACTTTTGTGAATTAAAAGAATGGGAGGGGTTGGACATTTTAGTTTTGTTTCTGTTTTAATTTCTTTAGGCTTTTGTTGCCGTTGTGGCTGTGGTTGTGTTGATATTTCACATGTATTGGTCAGTTTAGCCTAAGATAATTTTACACATATTTTCATAATTCATTTATTCCTTCAAAGCTCCATTCATCTAGATTTCAAAATTAATAAGTATGTAATTGAACATAATATCCTTCAAACTGAGTCAAATTAATAAGCATTACTATATTGGCTTCCATGAGCGTGCATATTACAGCCTATAAGCTCTTTTGTTAATGTAAGTGCAACAGATATAGAACATAATAAAACAACTACCTCCTTTGTAATTCTTGTTATGGTCACTTTGTGAAAAGAACATATTCCAGTGACTTTATGTATCTAATATTCCCTTGTGTTTCTCCTTTAATATTCTGACTTGACACTCAGTGGAACAGTTTGATCCAAATAGACTTAAGATTTGCTTCAGCAAATCTTTATTTCAATGTTGTATTTTTCCAAAATTTGTTAATTGTTTTCCTCAATGTTATATTATGATTTCTGTTTTTATATGTCTGCTCCATAAAACTACGGGAGGGAAACTGGAAGCTGGCAGAGGGGCCCGCATTTCTCTGGGCAACTCCCTCTGTCTCCGAGGTTTGCCTGAATGTGGTCTTTTCCTCAGACCGACTGTGTAAATCATCGACTGGTAGGGTCAGAACAGCCTTTAACTGAGAAAGTAAAAAGTTACGTTATCACGGTAAAAGAGTTTAAGAATTTTTTACTCCACCCAGCGTCTAGTGTCTGTTTTTCTTTCTCTGGCTACTATGGCGAGATGGGACAGGCTGAGGTCTTAGCTTGCTTTCCCGCCCCAGGTGTGGTAGACACCAGTGCACAGTGGAATGGTTTGCAGGAAAAACCACAGCTGCATCCTCTGAGCACATCGGTCAAGCCCCGGCTAGCTCTTCACCTACTCTAATCACGCCAGGTCGCACTCTGTAACTTCACCATTGTTTACTGTGCTGGTGGTGTGTTTTTTCTTTTTCTTTTTTTGTTCTAGTTAAGGGACAATCAGTCACCTCCAACACCTTGCCTCTCTCCCCTACTTGTACCCTTGCTCCATTTTGTGGATCTTCTTTCAACTGCTTTAAAACTTGCAAATTTGCTTATGATTTTTATCACCTTTGACACAGTTACTTCTTTTTAGCGATACTAGGGATCAATTTATATTTCTTCAATTATCTCATAGATTATATCTGTGGGGAGGATAACATGAGTTCAAAGTTCACCTCTTGACATGGAAATCTTAATCTTTTATCTTCAATAACATTTTACTGGACCTTAAAATGCTATACATTCAGGGACATCTCACTTTCTTAGACTACCTAGGTCATGTCTTAATTAGCACCCCACAATAACCAGATGTTTTAGCCATCATCTGAAGGAGATTTAAGTGCCCTAATATTTCCATGCCCAGAGAGCCTGAATTTTGCTGAAACAGCCTAGGTTTCTAATGTTTGGCACTGAATCCACTGGTACATAATTCTATCCTAGCCTGAGTGTTGACTGGGAAAGTTCACTCACCAACTAAGTCAGACCATCAGCATCAGTCTCTCAAGAGCTGAGACACGAGTCACAGGAAGGAAATATACTCCTAGAAAAGCAGAGTTTACATGGGGACAACCTCCCCAAATCTTTACGGGATCTAAAGTTTTAGCTTCCAACGTAAAAGAAATCATACATCATTTCTTTTCATCACACAGCTGACCATTTAGTGGGGGGAGGGCTTATAAAAATAAACAATAATTCTTTGAATCCTGAGTTCTAAGTACAGCCTAGTTAGTTTATAAATGATGCCCTTTGATAAGTACCTCCATCTGTCAAAGGCTCAGCTTCTTATAACTGTAGTGACAGCCTAGCCTATACTTCTTGTATAGGATAGCCAGGAAGACCCAAGGAAACACGTATATAAATCAGCTTTAAACATGTCAAGATACTGTGTAGGCCATGCAAACAACTTCTGATTCTGACCTAGCCTTGCAATGGAGAGCAAGAGCTGAGACGATAAGCAGTACAGCAGAGAGTGTAAACTGCTCCCTGGTGACTGAGAGGTAGACATTCAGACCTAAGTTTCCACCAAACCAGTGAATGCGGAAGCGTGCCTTGGTTTCCCTGATATGGTGTGCCTGTGACAAGGAGTGTGCTACTTACAAGCCCTCCCTCCTATTTTGTCTGATTTAGGAAAGCGAAGAGAATGACGTCAATGTAGTGATATCTCGGATTTTACCTTTGCATCAAAAGTAGCAGATGCAAGATGGGAGAGTATGGACAAAATATTAAAAAGTGCTAGTCTGCTTACTTCTAAAAAGACAAGTTCTTCTTCCAAAACCATCTGCCATGTAATCAGATTCACTGGTCATCACAGACAAACTCAGTCAAATCAAAGTACAGATGGTCGTTTATTATAAAACAACACAGGAGGCTTAGAATAGATGATACATTTGGTCATTTTTGCACATAAAGTCTCTGATTAAGTATGAAAAATGTGAACATTTGTTTATCTTGGAAAAACTGCTATTACTTGTCAAGCATGACCAATTAGTTATTTCTAAACTGTTATCCATATAATTAAGAAAAACAGCCATCCGTAAAGTCAGGAGTTTGAGTCTCTTTTCTGATCCACATGTAAATGTAATTTCTGTAATCTGATTTACTTAAAAGGGAGTGATCAGGCAGAATACGAGACAAATGAGAGAAACGAGTGTATTTTAGAACTTCTTCCTCTGTTTATTTCTCCATTTATGCGACAGTATATAGTTATTATGGTTAGAATAAGGAAAACAAATAAGTATCACAGGAAATCTTATGAGGGTATTTACTTTTCAAATATAAGACATGATTGCTTTAAAGAAATATGAAAATGTCACATAGGAAGTTTATATTATTGTTTATCATATTTTTATCTTAAATACTTGAAACAGGAGAAAATAACCTCATTGGAAATTCAATTTTAACATAGTACATCTGTTTGTTAGTAGGTACATGTATGTGCTTGATTTTCATAAACATTGCTTTATGATATGTTAAATGTGACTTTAATGTTAAGGTAATTAATAAAATGCTTATTTGTATGTCATTTTTATCAATCACCATTCATCTCAAGCAATAGTCCCACATTATAAGATTCAAAATAAAAAATGTGAGCAAATGAACTGGTCATATCATATGCAACTTTTATTTCTTTTCATCATGTATAACACTTCCCTGAATTCCCAGGTTGGCACTGGAAGATGTCACACAAAAAAGAATTCATGTGTCACTTACCAACTACAGATGTCCTGTGCACCTACTGTTTTTGCCATATAATTATACACCCAGTCATCATTTCATTTCACCTAGAATTTTTTTAATGTTAAACATTTGAAAAGACTATGAACTCTATTTTAACTGAAATTATTAATGTATGAAGCAAAAGTATTTAGATTATATCTCTCATAGCCAATTACTCTTAAATTACTTACTATTCTGATTTGAAAGTTCCAATAAAAAATGAAATACCATAAAAGGCTGTCAGCTGAATAAACTGCTTATTTAATGTCTCTCAATTACGTTTATAGTCCCGAATTAAGGAAATTCAAGAGCTTGGGAACGTGCCATTTATAGTATACTTGTGAGTATCAAGTATTTCAGCTATATATAAATAATCAGTAGTAAATATTTCATATTAAAATTTTTTAACTTGTAACATAATCAGAAGATTTAGTCAGGTTACTTTCTGCATTTAAAGTCATATAATGTAGTTGAAGTTTGCTTATTAAATAGTAGCAATTTTTGGAAATTAAAGCCCTCTTCTATCCTTTAAAAAAATTTAATATTGGAAAAACTGGTATGACAGAAATGACTGAATTACCATGTCATGATAAAGACGGGTGCTGTGGGAACAGATTGTTAGACATTTGCCACAAACTAGACTTCGCTTTTGCAACTTGTCAAATGATTCCCTCAGCTGACCCGGGTGCACGAAGCAGCACCCTCTGCCTTCCCGGCTAAGTCGAATCCCGGCACACGCAGGAGAAATATTTGTGAACTGTAATGCCCAAGCTGTAAAGCAGGAGTTCTCGATACAAAAGTTACAATTAAAAGAAAAAATCAATAAAATAAAACAAATGAGTGTGTGAATAACACAAACGACAAGCAGGTTGTTGCTATTGTTAATACTAGATTTAGTAGAGTATTTTAGTTATCAAAAGAAAATCAAAACTTAAAAAAAAATCCCAATGGTTAACTTCTAGGTCAGCTTTCCTAAAACATTTTGGTCTCCAGAGTTATTTTTTTCTCTTAAAAACTATTGAGATTCCAGGGGGCTTTTGTTCTTTTTGTGGCTAATATTTACTATATTAGAAATTAAATCTGAGAAATTTAAAGCCACTTATTTATTAACCCATTAAAAATAACAACAAGCCTACTGTAAGTTAATGAAAAATAACTATAATGTCCTAGGTAATTAAAAAAATGGAAAGAGTGATATGGCTTTATCTTCTTGTAAATCTTCTTTAATATCTGCCTTAATGTCTGCTGAATTCTCACCTTCACTTTTGCATTCAAAGCATTGTCATATCACATATGATGTAGCGTCTGCAAACTGCTGTAAAAGAGAGAGTGAAATGGGCAAACATATTATGGCATTATTATGAAAATAATAGTTTGGGCCTCACTGAGCCACGAAAGGGTTTCAGGCCCCTTATGGTGACCCAGAAAACACTACGAGGACCATGGTAACAGACGCCTGCATCACATAAATGCCTTCAGGCCAATGGAAAGGGTTGAGACTTCATAACCTGTGTAGTCGGTATAATATATGTTGGATTGTTCATACCTGATTTCCACGTATGAGATAAAGTCTTTATCCATGCCTGTATCTGTATCTATCATATCCATTAGACGTAAAACCATTTTCAATTGTTTAGACAAGAACATAACACCAAAATGAACAAAGATGGAAAAATACAGAGAGTGTTTTAGTTGTATGATATCTATTAAAAGGTAAGAAGATACTAAGTTGAGCATTGTAATAGTTATCTAAATTAGAAAACAGGGCATTGCATTTTTGGTTTTGCAAATTGATACAGTAGTTTCAGTGATATTATCGGCCTAACAAAGTGAACCCTCTGGTTAACTGCCTTAGCTTAATGTTTGTTTTTCGTGTTTTGTTTTCTTGCAACACTAAGCAGTATTGACACAGTCTGCACTCTTTCCTTGGTATAACACTGAAGACCAGTTTGTAAAACCCTCAGATGTAACCATCTGTGGTAAAACAGCCACACAGAGCACTTAGAGTCATTCTACTCAGTGCTAAATTCTAGTGAACTACAGGCATCGCGTACAATGTGGACCCCCAGTATTCCCACGGCCTGCGAGCCTGTCAAAGAGCAAAGGGTTTCTGACATCAAGATTCAAACGGGATGAATTCATTTTTCAGTGAGGAACACAACGAGAAAATAGCATAATTAAATGATTTAAGTAGAAATCCCATAGGATGATCGTTCTATTAATACTTTACAGTAACGCCGTGCTCCTTAGATCAGAGCGACAATGTTTCACGGTAAATAATTAGTGAATAAGTGGCGAACAGAAGAAAGACAAATATGAACTTGCTGACTGGATCTGGAACAAGTTGATGAGTAAGTGAGAACTGAGCCAGGGTTGGGAAAAAAAAACGAAGCATTTTGTGTGTGTGTGATGGCATCTGGAAGGGAGTAAGATGTGCTAACCTAAGGAAGATGAGTCGGTGAGCGCCGTCCCGGCCAGCCGGGGCAAGTGCAGCCCCCCGAAGCGGGGCCCGGAACAGACGGAACCTTGCTGTCTGATCTGAGCCAAGCTCACTGTCAGCACCAGGTAATTTTTATATATTTTTTTTCTTTCCCGTGCTGTCCAATCTTTAAGTAAAGGATATCTTTCCTTGGGATGAATGTCTCAGGCCAATACAAAATACCCAAATACCAAAATGATAAGTGAATGTTCCCCAGATATGAACTAAACTAATCGATGCACTCATTCCATTTATCATTTTCAAAAGTTAAGTTTTCAAATGGACAATTAAAGTGACTGGATTAATTATTTTTTAAAAGTGCGGAAGCAGGGCTATTAAATCTATGTATAATGGTACAGTTCATTCCTTTCATTCTGATTATTATACTTTATACTCATCATTGTTATGAAAATGTAACCCAAAAGGGAGATTATACTTTAAATATAAATTGCCACATGACTATATGATTTAATATTATTAACTATAATTTTTTTTTGTTAAAACATACACATGTGCACTGACATACATGGTGAGTTAAGAAGCTGAAAATTAAAAGATTGCCCAAACAGTACCTCACTGAAACAGATACATGACCATGACAGTAAGTGCCTGGCTACAGTGATTTCCAGATACAATCACAGCTAAGGGTTGGGCTGAACTATGCCAGAAAATTTATGATTATACAGGGACTATATTTCAGATGAGCTTATGGACAACATCCTTTCCTTGTTACTTCTTACTAAAATTGCGGTCGGCACCTTGTCTTTGCTCTGTGTGCAGTAAGAAAGACAGAACGGAGGCTGTCTGCTCCCCTTGATCTGGAAGGAGGGCACTGGAAGGAGAGAACTGCAGACCTCTGGGCACACAGGGCACCCAGACCCTGGAACTGAGAGGCTTGACCAAATTCTGGTGTGGTTTTAACAGCTCAAGGGTTTATCCCTAGGATGACACCACTCCCTTCCCTCCATTAAAATCTCTGCCTGAGAAAGCTCAGACATTGCTGGGAAAATCTGCTACTCGCTCTCGCAGCAGCTAAGACAGGCAGGTCTCTGGGTCCCCCTTTTGAAATCACTTACTACAGAGGGCTTGAGATCGTGAATGCGTGTCTCTTGCCACTCGGAAGCCTCCGTGTCAAGCACCTGAGAATCACTGCTTTGAAATGTGAGGTTCAGAAGGACAAGAGCTCTGTGTCCCACACGCTATGGGAGGACAGAGTCCTGCCTTGGATGGCTGCCAGCTAGCAGGCACAGCTAACCTGACCACTTTGACACTGGCCAGGTCTGGATTTTTTCACTTCTCTGACTCTGCAGGGCCCCGCAGTCTCTTGCCCTCCTTCTTTCTGTAAAACGCTGGGTCGCCTGGGCACAAATCAAAATGCAGCTCGGTTCCCTCCCCCACTATCAATAGTTACTAAATAAAATCTTCACTATCTTAATGAATGTCCAGCTGTGTTTATTGTTGATGGAATCCTAGGGAATGTCAGTATGGGGAGAGATAAATAGATAGAAAGGACAGACAGTAAAAAGGAAGGAGGAGAAAGCACACGAGTCACTGAGGCGAGAGGCGGAGCCTAGTTTCTAGTGCTTCTAAGTTAGGCTTTCAAGTCAGTGAAATGTCAAGAAAGTGTCCACGTCACTGCCTTGGACTTCGGATGTTCTCAGCATCTAACTAATCATTGAACCCAGTTTTTTTAACTCCCTTTTCTCCCACACCAACCATCTTTCTTTTAATTTCAACATCACAGTGAAGTGTGATGCCTTGCCTTCCATTCTCTTGACAGAGCCTCCCAACAGCCCACGGAGGTAATTCTTGCTGACTTCCCATTAAGAGGTAGTAGAACTCTCAGTGTGCAGAGGGCACTTTGTTATTTGGATTTGACAGTTGAAAACATTGGATTTATAGTCATATCTGAGATGTGAATATTCATATTGTGTCAGAGAAAAGGGCAGGACCGACTGAACTAAAATTAAATGCTTTAAAGGCTTTCTGCCTTTCAGTGAAATGTTACCTAGACATTTAAATAATCAAATTTCCCAAAATAATAGAGGAATTACATAAGTAATTGGGTCAGAATATCTTCAAATTTCTATTTCAGATTACATATAAGATAAAAACTAGAACATGGTTGTTATTTTAATAACTATTCCTATTAACTGAAGAGTTGAAAGAAGTGAAGAAGATATCAAATGGGAGTATTTTATCAATTTCCATAAAATACACTAATTTACCCCTTATGGTCAATTTTAATGGTGGGATAATTTTTGCTTGATTTCTTATGTATCACTGCTCAACTAGTTAGGCAACTGGATGCTACAAATATCAAAATCTATAGGTAGCATAAAAGTGATTAACATTTAAAGGTTTATTTCTCCTTTGACTATTACACATTTCAAAGAAATAACATAAGAAAAGTCACTTGCAGGAAGGAAATACAAAAATTCCAAATATGGTTACCTGGAAAGTATTATACTGACATAAAACAAACAAATAATAATATTGAACATATTTCTTTAGGTCAATTCAACTAGACACTATCAATATTATGAACAGATCATTGTGTGTGTAACATCTTTTCAAAGACCCTCAAAAGACTTCTATTTATGATGCACAAAAAAGAACTATAAATCTATACATCTTATTTATCAGAGCCTCATGTTTTATGAACAATTTTTGGGTAGAGTCTTAGGCTCATATAAATGTAGTTACTGTGGATGATAACGAAATTTAGACTGATTAATATAAGTGAACTTAATATAAGTGAATTCACAAACTCTTCACAAAGAGCGGTTTTACATCTGGATGGTGTGAAGATTTAAAGTAATCATCTTTACTTATTTCAGAGTTCTTTTCCTCCAGTATACCGGCTTTCCTTGGGTGAACCCTCCAGAAAATATAAATGCCAATCTCGCCTAATCTGAGGTATGATAAAGAAGAGAGTGGGTATCACTTTCAGAAGGATGTTGAACTGCATCTACATTAAGGAAAATCTTGTGTGACACAGCCGTGGTATTCCATTACAGCTGTTACATGATATTGAGTAACAATATATGCACACCTGCAGAGAAGAAAGGCATGCATTTGAGAAGAAAATAAAAGTGAAAGATATATTGTATCTTAACACCTATGCTGTGTTAGTTTTCCCATTATAAAAAGCCATACAATAATAATAACAAGGGGAGAGGAGAAAAAGATGATACTTCATATCCTGGCAAAAATGGGAATGAAGAAATTTGTTTGACGTAGTCCATTGTTTCCCATGAACCTCACAGGGAAGTAGCATGAACAATTGTTTTTCATGCTTGTCTTACGTCCTTAAATCAACCTTCATCAAATGGCATGTCATTAATGCAGTGCGTTGCTTGGAGGCAGATTGTAGGGCACGTCATTATGATACTGAGGTTCTTATGCCTGAAGATTGATAATAATAATGGTTTCTCATTGCTTCCATTGAAAATGCTGAAATTCTCCCATAAAAAAGAACCCTAGGTTCAATATTTCACAGTAAAAAAAAAATTAGTTTACTATTTTAGTGTTTAATTCTGAAAATAGCATTCTTTCCTGTGTGCATATTTTGGGTATTGCAAAATAATACAATTTTTAATATGATTTTGAAAAATGTAGTCACCAGCACATAATCATTTAGTGCTTTAATTAGAAACAAACAGCTCTATAGTTAACTTCAAGTCATATTTCTTGTACCCATCATAGTAATTGATGTTTAAATATTTCTGAATAATAAATTCAATAATTTAAAATATTCACTTTTCAAAAATGTATGCCCCTTCTTAGGAGAGTGTACTACTTATTATATTATATCTGCTACTAATAAAGTATCCTGAAAGATATTTCAAAATTAATTCTTTTGTAACTATTTTGCCTTTGTCTCTGGCAAGCATCACTAACATATGCTATGTTCTTCACTGTGCTCTCCTCCTCTCTATGTTCTCCACAGTATCTGACATTTAATAATTTATTTCCTTATATGCTGATTGCCTGTATTCTGCCGCAAGGATATCAGTATACAAGAGCAGTATGTGTATGTGTTTCATTACAATGTTTCCACCGTGTAATACAGTGACTCCCTATGACACTGACAGCAGTTATTGTAGACTTTTGCAAGTCAGCACGCTTGAAAGGAGCAAAATTATAGCATTAGTAAGATAATAGTATCTAACCCAGATTTTATAAACAATAAATGATATTCACATATGACACGTGCACGTTAGTTTATCTAAGCCAAATGTTTCTAGTAATTGCTACAGCATCTCAGACGAGTGGGCCAAATCAATAAAGCTATTGGTGGAAATGAAAAACATGTCCTTTATTTTATGGAAAAAACTAAGCGGACTTTTTGGCCAACCCAATACATCACGGCGTAGGTCAGGAGTCTGAGCACAGCAGCGTAACTGGGTCCTCTGTTTCAGGGTCTTATCAAACTGCAACCGAGTTGTGGGCCAGGACTGCGACCCCTCCCGAAGCCTAACTGGGGAAGGGCCTGCTTTCAAGCTCACATGGTGGTTGAGGGAATTAGTTCCTCTCGGGTTGTCGGACTGAGGGCCTCAGTTCTGTGTGGCCAGTTGGCTGGGGCCGCCCTCATTTCCTTCACAAACAGGCCTTTCCAACATGAGCACTTTGGGGCCATTTTTGAAAGTTAAGTGCTCTTTATAGAAATTGTATCAGGGATCTCAGAACACCAGAGGAGAGATGGGCATAGCAGTGAGAAATAAATATAAGGAGAAGAACATTACCTAATATTGGAAAGATGGTAGAGAATGCAGACCTTATAGGATTTCTTAGGTAGGCCACAGAAAGAAATTAGCGTACAATTAAAGCATGAAAAAACTACACTTAATAAAAAAAAAATTACTTTTGATCATTAAAACACATCATTAAATTACTACGCAAATTACATCTGGGGATGAAAATTACAGTCTGGGGATGATATCTGCCAAATATATATTTGGCAACAGATTCATATTTAGAATACATATAATACTTCAATAACTCAATAACAAGGAAAACATTTCAAAAACTTTCTTAAAAAGTGGAAAAAGACTTGAATGGCCACTTCTCTAAAGAGGATATGCGAATGGCCAATAAGAATATGAAATGATATTCTACATAGTTGATCATCAGGAAAATGTAAATTGAAACCACACTGAAATACCACTATAGACCCACTGGAATCACTAAGTTTTTTCAAAATGTCTGGCAATACCAAACGTCGGTAATAATACAGGACACCTGGGGCATTCATACATTGTTGGTAGACTGCAAAACAGTACAATCATTTTGAAAAAAATTTGTATTTTTTAATAAAGTTAAAGACTACCCCATGACCCAGAAACATCCCCTCCGAGTATTTTTCCAAGGGAAATAAAAATATGTGTATCTACAAAGACATCTGTACAAGAATGCCCACAGCAGCGCTATTCAGTTTCACAGGAAAGACAGATGCCAATAACTAGGGAAATGGATACAAAAAAAATACTCCTCAGAAATAAAAGGAATAAAATGTAAAGATATATAAAACATGGATAAATATACAATAGCAAAGTCCTAGGCAAACTATATTTTTTTTAAAAAGAGTTCCATCCAGTTTCCACGGTGTGAAATGTTCAGTTACCTATGAAAATTGAGATTATATTTACAGTTTTCTCTGTTTGTCCATCATTTTTGTCAACCGAGAATACGGTTTGGGTGACAATAAATACAAAAAAAAAATTGAGTAGGCTAGTAGTGCCCTTTATGACTAAAGGATCCTTTATATAGCTAAAAAACAAAAACAAAAACAAAAAACCCTAAACGGAGTAGCAGAAAACACCTGAACACATAAAAGATCAGAAATATGAACGTCAATCACAAATGTACCCAGTACGCATCTATTTAAAACACTGGTATATAAACCTCTGTCCAACATAGTTTCTAAAGCTTGGCTCCGCCCTAGTACAATAAGTGCAGGAAAGCAACTGTGAGGTCAATTCAAGTTTGAATAACTAAACCCCAGCCCACCACTTTTAAAAAATCAAGGTTATAGTATACCACATATTAAAAGCAGTTCATTAAACAATTTAGAGTAATGGCTTGGAGTTTTTTTGGTAGCTGTTAGTATTACTGCCTGTGAAGCAGCTGCTTGATTTAATTGGCAAACACTGTTATCTCCATTTACAAGCAAAATTAGTGCCTACGCTCTTGCCAGTAAATTAGCAGTGTACCTGTTCTGATATGAGAACCACTAACTACTGATTGAAATTAGAGCAGATAACCTATCACACTTGCCTAAGACCTCTCTGGTGCTTACCCTCATCTTAGAAAATACAAGGACCTGATATATCTTTGATATAGCAAGTTCCTTTGTAAATGTCATATTACTTTCAGTAAACATCTGATGGAGTTATGCACCAAATAATCTCTTGGTTGGTGCAACTTCTGAACGGAGTCTCACAGTGTATAAGAGGATGGATATACAAATGATATAATATAGTGGTAGGTTGCTATAGAATTGCTTTTACAAATGCATAAGGCATTCTTTTACTCATGCTGCCGCCTAAAACCCATAAAAACACAGCTTTTATTTGTGAATGAAGTCATGTCCTTTTAACATTGGGAATATGGTCTGAAAAGTGCATCTTTAGGTGACTTTGTCATTGTGTGGATATTACAGAGTGCACTTCCACAACCTGGGTGCTGTAGCCTACCACACACCGAGGCTGTATGACACAGCCGACCGCTCTTCGGCAACGAGTCTGCGCAGCATGTTACTATACGAATACTGTAGGCAACTGTAACATGATGGTATTTGTGTATCTAAAACATATGTAAATATAGAAAAGGTAGAGTAAAAGTATGGCATAAAAGACAAAAATGGTACAATTGTATAGGGCACTTGCCTATTTTGTCGTGTATACTGCGCACACACATATCTGTGTGCGTGTTATACACAGAATTCTTATGCCCATTGTTCTACCCGTGGTATATCATCATGATACCCAAGTATAATGCACATCCTTATCTTTCCCTCAAAAATTTGGGCAAAAAAAGTGCGCATTACACACGGCAAAATATGGTACCATGACTGGGGCTGTGCAGGACTGGAAGTTGCTCTGACTGAGTCAGGGAGAGTCTGAATAAATGTGAAGGCCTGGGCCACTGCTGACCACCACCGTAGACTTTAAAAACACTGCACATCAGCCACACTGAAGTTACAAACGACATGAGATTAAATCAAGCACAAGAGAGAACGATGTGATGGAGAGATGGGCTAAGCAAGAGGTCTCTGAAGCCGCTGTCGGCACTCCACACTGTAGTTTCAAGACATGTTACCTACATGTTATACCACCAAACTAAATTCTAATAAAAGTTTCTGTAAAAGTGGCTGAGATTTTTAAGCTATGAATTGGTCTTTATATGAATACAGTACTTGCGCTAATACACAAAATTGAAGCAGTGACGAGTAACTAAATAGTGATAAACTTAATGAACTTTTAATAATGGTAGAGTTAAATACATTTATCCAAAAATATGCAAATCATATAGGCAATTATGTGTTTGGGAGGTATTTTCATTGGCCTCCTGGCCTTTTCATTGTTTTTCAAGTTTTAAGTTGCTGCTTTAGCAGATATTTAATGAAGTTCGATGGCAGTTGCATTATAATAACCTTTAAAGTGGAGAAGTTTTCCTGACTTGAGTGGGGATGGGAGAGAGGGAGAAAGAGATATTGTAACAGTGGAGAACTGTAAGCCAGCCCGCCATGCTTTCGATATTGTTTCTGTAAGTGCTGACTCTGACTATTATGTGGCTGGTAGATGAACAGCATGTTTGTATAAGAATCCTAGGAACTAACTGCAAAAGATACAGACTCTAACCTTCAGTCATCCCAGCTCCAGGAGATGTCCTTCAGCCATGGAGCCAGGATGACATGAAGTCAGGATGACTACACCAGAATGACGCAAACCGGATCATCACTTGCCGTATCAGAATGGACTCTGCTCATCTGCATGTAGAGAACTTTCTAACACCCTGTCTTGATCTTTCTGTTCTGCTTCTGCTCTCCCTCTGAATAAAAGCCTCTACCTCTACTGAGATGCTAAGACGGGTTTCGAGACGTGAGTCCTCCATCTTCTCAGGTGACTGGCACTTGAACAAACCTCTTTCCTTTACAATAGTACCTGTCTCTCGAGTGTTGGCTTCACGAGTGGCCAGCAGCTGGACCTGTGCTGTTACCATATGAAGGGTGGGTCTAGGAGATAAAAAGACACAATGTGGCTGACTTTGAAGATGCAAGAAGAGGGTCATAAGCCAAGAAATTCAGAAGGACTCCAGAGGTTGGAAAATGCAAAGAAACAGTTTCTTCCCTTTAGCTGCCAGTGAGAAACACAGAGTCCTGACAACACTTTAACTCCCCGAGATGCATGTTAGACTTCTAACTTGTAAAACATAAGATAATAAGTGTCATTTTAAGCTTCTAAGTTTGCAGCAGTATGTTACATCTGTGTTGCAAAACTAATACACTCCCTCATTTAACAGATTACTTCTGATCATCCAAAGTTGAAGTGGACAAGAAAGTAAAATGAAGTTCAAGAAAAGACCCTATTTGATTGCTCTTGTCAGCCTGACTTGGCATTGGAATGCAGCTGGCATTCATCTCATGGATTTCCAAGAAACTAACCCATCCAGCACAGGAGAATTCACGCAGTGTTCCATTCACATGGGTGAATGCCTTTGGCCTGTTTGGTCAAAGCGAGTTTTACGTAAACAGTCAGGCTCTTCCATCTTCTATCCTCCTGAGTTTTCTTCATTGCTTTGGGCTCCCAAGAGCCTGATGTGAGGCAGCTCTAGGCCAGCTGTTAATCACGTAGTGCACAGCAAATGAGCAGGAGTGATCCCTGGGCGCTAGCTTATGAGAGAGTATGGAGGTCACAGTAACTTGAAAGCTTGCTCAAAAAATCATGACCTGATCTCCCATTCAAGCATTCTGTACCCACCATGTATCCTTCTTGACCAATCCTACAGAATGGTCAGTTTGGATTACGAAGAAAATTCCTCTCTATTGTTTTAAGATTGAAATATATATTCAGTTTAGCAATGATTTGGTGAACATACAAACAGACTGTTTACCACCGTAGTATTAAAGTCACTTAGTCATTTTACATCATTAGAGGTCAGAGGTAGGAAATGTCATATTTAACACAATGCCACAATGCTCTTAAACATCTAGTTCTCTTATTTATTTCACTCTACTCTATATGTTGCTTTTATTTTAAGTTTTGAAATGCCCATCTCAGGGATGAGCAATGCATCTTCAGAAAATAAGCAGGAAGAATAGGTGAATAAACCTGGAATCTGGATTATTTTTATGCAACTGACTTGATTACTAGGAACCAGCAACTACTTTTTGTCTCATAAGACTTCTTGGACTCATTGACAACTATTCCATATGACTGACCACTTCATCCAAAAGGGAGTGATTTTAAACTTTTAATAGAGAGTGAGCTAAAGTTTATGCCTGAATAGTAGTTAATTTTACAGTGAATACTAAATCATAAGAACATGCATAAAGTAATTATGGTGAATGATTAATGCTCATCATTAAATTATTTAAAAGGTATAATGTTTCAAAATATAGTGATATAGAAATCAGGCAGACTATGCATTTCACAGAGAAGAGTACCCACGTAGGATCAGGAAAAATAAATTGCATGTTCCTATTTATTTATAAGATACTATAAAAAGTTAAGACCAAAATTTGTTATTCATGGATTTTTACATATTCAGAACACTATCATTATTATTTTGTGATGAATAGGCTAACAGTCGTATCATCAAGGACACACAGAAAATGGCTTTTCTCCAATTAGCTTTTATCAAGTTGACTATAGCTCCAAGACATACATTAGTTCAGGAAAAGATGATTTATATAGATCCCAATAATAGTCTCCCTATCCTGGCTACCAATCAATAGATGTTTTCTTATACTATTCACTTGACTTTGTCATTTATGATGACATACAGACAAAGATCACTGTACAAGTTTATAGAGAGAGAGACTTTTGGCATGTTAAAATAATGCTTTTATTTATTTTTTCTTGAATGTAATGGGGTGATGTTGGTTCATAAAACCACACACATTTCAAGCACAGACTCTTTCACACGTCATCTGCATGCTGCACTGTGTGCTCACCACCCAAAGTCAAGTCTCTTTCCGATACTATTTATCCCCCCTTTCCCCTCTTCCATCTCCTCCAATCACCTTTTCCCTCTGGCAGTCATGTGCTGTTGCCTGTGTCTGGTTTTTTTTTTGGCTTAATCCCTCTACCTTGTCACCCAGTCCTCCCATCCCCCTCCCCTCTAAGAGATATCATTCTGTTGTCAGTATCTATGAGCTTTTTTCTATTTTGTTAGTTTATTGTGTTCATTAGATTACACATATAAGTGAAATCATATGTTGTCTTTCTCTGACTGGCTTATTTGACTTAGCATAATACTCTCTAGGTCCATCCATGCTGAAACAAAGGGCAAGGTTTCCTTCCTTTTTTTACAGCTGAGTACTACTGCATTGTGTACCACTGCTTTTTTAACCACTCATCTACTGATGGGCACTTGGACTGCTTCCAAGTCTTGGCTGTATA
Organism: Mormoops blainvillei; assembly: GCA_004026545.1. NCBI lineage: Eukaryota > Metazoa > Chordata > Mammalia > Chiroptera > Mormoopidae > Mormoops > Mormoops blainvillei. The sequence continues at coordinate 54,044 of PVJD01005943.1, forward strand.
AATAACACTGCAATCAACATAGGGATGCACATATTCTTTTGAATTAGTGTTTAGGGTTTCTATGGCTATATTCCCAGAATTGGAATCACTGGGTCATAAGGCAGTTCCATTTTTAATTTACTGAGGAATGCCATCTTGTTTTACACAGTGGTTATAGCAGTCTACATTCCCACCAACAGTGCACAAGGGTTCCTCTTCTCCACACTCTTTCAAGCACTTGTCGTTTGTTGATTTATTGGTGATAGCCATTCTGACAGTCGTGAGGTGATATCTCATTTTGATTTTAATTTTCTCTGATGATTAGTAATGTTGAGCATCTTTTCATATGTCTATTGGCTGCCTGTATGGCCTCTATGGAGAAGTGTCTGTTCAGGTTCTTTACCTATTTATTTAATTGGATTGTTTGTGGTTTTTTTTGGTATTGTTTGAGTTCTTACAAGTTTTGGATATTAATCCCTTATCAGATATATCATTGGCAAAAATGTTCTCCTATTCACTGGGCTCTCTTTAATTTTGTTGATGGTTTCCTTTCCTGTGCAGAAACTTTTTAATGTGATGTTGACCCATTTGCATATTGTTTCTTGTTTCCCTTGCCTGAGGAGATATATCAGAAAAAATATTACTGTGATGTTGGCTGGGGATTTGCCTCATGTGGTCTTTATTATGTTGAGGTATGTTCCCTCTCTTCCCACTTTGCAGAGAGTTTTTATCATAAATTGATGCTGAATTTTATCAAATGTTTTTTTTCTGCACCTCTTGATGTGATCATGTAATTTTACCTTCTATTTTGTTTATGTGGTATATCAAGTTAATTGATTTGAAGATTTTGCACCAGCCTGGCATCCCAGGAATAAATCCCACTTGATCATGATATATGATTTTTTAATGAATTGCTAGATTTGGTTTTGTAATATTCTGTTGATAATTTTGCATCTATGTTCATCAGGGATGTTGGCCTACAATTTTCTTCCTTTGTAGTTTCTGTATCTCGTTTTGGAATTAGGGTAATGCTAGCCTTGTAAAAAGAACTCGGGAGTCTTCCCTCCTCTTGAAAATTTTGGAATTGTTTGAGAAGGATATGTGTTTGTATCCAGTTTTCTGGTGAAGTCTATGTTTTGCAGATAATTCTCCCCTTACTCAATCTAAATAGAAATACGAATGGCACTTTGTATTTACTTTTGATCTGCAACATTGCTAAATTTATTTGTTCCAGTAGGGTTTTCGTAGATTCCTTAGGATTTTCTATTCTCACAATATAATGTCTTTTACAAATAATTTCATCTTTGTTCTTTTTTTCTTTCCCAATATGTAAGCCTCTAATTTTTTTTTTTTGGTCTGGTCTTATTGAACTGGTTGTTTACCCAGAACTGGAGGGAGTAGACCTCCTGCTTGGTTTCCATTCCACAGCAAAAGTGTTTAGGCTTCATTATCAAGTGTGGTGTTTGTTATAGATTTTTTGCAAATACTCTTCATCATATTGAAAAATAATATTTTTTTACTCCAAATTAGACATTACTTCAGTGCCAACTATAGCAGGGTATTTTAACAAATTATTGTAAATTGTTATAATGCTATACATAAATAATTATTGTCAGAATTAGAAAATATATGCACCCCCACTAAAGAAAAGTGTACATTTGTCTTATAGATATTAGTGTGCATATTAATCTTATCACAGCTGGTCTTGCTCCAGCCACCTCACTTAAACAAATAATCTAAGATGTATATCTGAGAGGGACTGTGGAAAAGCAAAAGAAATAGAAGTTAAATTAATATTATACAAATTCCCAGGTCTTTGACTTCAAAGGCTAGGATACTAAACCGACACAACTTAGCAGGGTAATTTATTAATAGCAAATTCAAATGTATATACACATATATTCAGACACATGCTCAAAGAAATACATCCTCAGGAGCTCATCACATGATAATTTTAAAAAAACATCAAATCAGCTTAGGTATGTGTAGGTAGACAACAGATGATGTTTTGTGTGCTCTGTGCCAATACACAAAGAAATCCTAAGTAACAGTTGAAATGATGGAGTTAAATACCATTTCTGACCTGCAGAGATGTTCATGGTCATTGTTAAGTGACAAAAGAAAAATTTTAGTATTTTGTAGTAAAAATGATTGCTTTGGTGAAGCTGTGGAATAAATTCTATTCTTAAGACTCCGAGGCTGTTCTGTGTTCTACTCTATGCTGATGTCTTCCAGTCATATTAGCAAAAATTAGCATAAGTATAACCCTTGTGCCTTAAATTCCCCTGATACAAAGAACTTCAATTAATTTTAATTGGGGGCATGGTGCCTGGAAATACAGATCATCCTTAATTTGACTTAAACCTCTGCTCAGTCCTTAGGATAATAAAATAACCAATAAGATTATGATTTACCCTGGCAAATGGATTCAAAAACAACTATAAGGAAATGCTTATAACACAATTAAGACAGAAAAACAACATTGTTAAACACTGTACCTATAATGGAACATTGTGGCAGTCTTAAATAATCAGATATATGGGAAAATATTAGCGACGGAAGGAGGGAAGAAAAGTGAATGGAGAAAGGAGATAAGGAGTGAGTGAGGGAGTAGGGGTTAATTTCATTTTTCAGAGTCTTTAATACATGATTCTCACAAACTTTTTCTAATTTATGCCCCACCCACACTTTTTAAAAGCATGTCATAAAGCACTGAACTGAATTGCTTGATTTTTCTCCTGTATATTCTCTGAAGTTTCTGTTTCCATGACTTTGCTCACACTAGACCGTCTACAGATCTGTCCTTTTTTCCAAATCTGTGTATATCTAAGGCCTACCTGACTTTGAAGAGTGGCTCAGTGACCACCCATTTCACAATGCTGTCAATGGAATAATAGCTGAATGTACATAATCATATTTTATCTGAAATTTTTAATAACATGAATCCTGCTTACAAGTTCTAGAAATATTCTGATGTTTTACTTTGCCTCTAAATAAATAACCTTATGGAGATATTAACGTTCTTTGCCTTGGATTATATTGTTTGCTTCTAAAAGTTTATTATTTCTGCAGTATCTTGCCTTTCTTTAGAGTTTTAATGAATCATCAGAAATTTCATTTTTTTCTTTGGAGTATTTAAAGAGCTATAACTATGTTACTTATTGAAACAATAGCTTTATAGTATTATATGCATATTAGATTAAAATAAATTATATTCTGCTATCAGTGTATTACCACTGCTTAAAATATGTTTCCGCACATTATTTTAACTTGATCTTGTTTAATCCATAAATGTCATAAATCTATGCAAACTTCTCTCTGAAATTCTGTCTTTAGAAATCCTAAAGGCTTAATATAGAGGCACGAATCAATGTTATCCCATATATTATTACAGGAAATAGGGTCTGAAGTTGTCTTTGGACATAAAACAGCTTAACCTAATTAATGTGTATTATACAATATTGAAATATAATGCCTTAAGATTACATATTTATATATTAATATATGTATAATTTCTTGAAAATTAACAAACTGAGTATATTGATTTTTTTCTTTTTAGTGGAGATGTGAAGACGCAAAAGAAAAAGTTAATTCAAATCCTGTCTTTCTTTTTTTGTCATAGTACAGAGAGCAGAAGAGGGAAAAATGGCCCCTCAATGAAAATTAAGTGCCATTATTGCCAACTGCCTTGGATGGCTTTGCTGTTTTAAGTAATTAAAAGAAAAGTTATAAACCACAATACTTTACCTGTTTACTCATATTGGACTTGATGTTGGAACATATATGTTTTGGCATAGATGAGATTCACAAGTTTACCTCATTAAGTTCCCCAGGGAAGTTAAGGTACCAAAGATAATTATTTTGACATTAATTATATTATTGTAAAAAAATTAGAGCCTGAGAAATATAGGGTCTGGCACAAATAGCACCCCCATTTTAATTACAAATTATTTTATTACAAAATTGTAAGTATGTAAATCTGTAACATAACAATATCACACTCAAACATAGGACATTTTAGGTGCAGAAATGTGCAAATTGATGCCCATCTCCTGCGAAACACTCTCATACCCTGCCAACTACACTCGGGCAAGCCTTACTTCTTCCAGACCCTGTATAATGAATGAATATAGTTCATGCAAAAAAAAATCTGGTATCACTCATGAACACACATAACTGTAGTACAGACACCGTTAGATAAAACATTCATCTAATATATTCATGTAAGATGATAACAGCAAAGATACATACAGATGAATGATTTTGTTAATTAGAGTAACTCTAAGGCTAAAAAATGGTTTTACATAATATCAATTTAAATAAGTATTATTTTGTGAAGAGACATTTTTTAATAAATATTTGTTTTGCTCTCCTTTCAGACTGGTATATATCAAGTATTTGCTCACGAACCAGCCTAATAAGCCTTTCCGTCAGTTGCAAGGGAACCCATTACAAATGAATAAGATAACCAAATGGAAAGAGTTAATCAAAACATCTTGTGAACACAGTATTTTTGTTCGTTTAGAAAATGAGTAAATATTCTGTTATATTGTGAGTGAGAGACCTGACCTAAAAAAAGAATTTCAAATATTGAAAGAAGTAAAGAAAGAAAATTGTTGGGTTTGATTGAAGTTAGAGGTATTGATATGAACTGATGGTTTCTAAAATATATATGTGTGTCAATATGCAAACACATGAGTTAGATTCCCTGGGGAAATAAGTAATTCGAGGGTTGGTTCAGGAAAGTACAAGATGAGCCTGCACGATCTTACCATGCCCGAAGTAAGAAAGCACAAAAAATGGATTCATGTCATAAGAACACAGGTGCCACTTTGAATAGGCTTCCAGTGGTCAAATCTGGGATAATTTGATCAATATAAAAATCAAAAGTAGTGCTGAATTACTAACTTTGAAATAAAAGTTAAATTCACAAGACCGTACCTAAACAAATGGTAGATAGATGGTTGGATGGACAGATGGATAGATAGATGGATAAGAAGAAAAAGTGAGCTCTTGCTTTCAGTAAAAAGGCCAAGTGTGGAGTATTGATTTTAGAGGAAATAATAAAAATAGAAATAATCATTTTGTAATCATCATAATATAGATTGAACCAGGCAATAATCTCCACTAAATGATTATTTTGGCAGCGGTGGGTATTGGTGAGAATTTTAAAGGGTCCCACAATAGATTAAATATTGAAAACTAAAGTATCTGAAAGTGTCTCAGCATAGATTTCCTATTAATTACAACAGTAACCATATAGTGAAAACATTTCTAAACTCAGTACAGTATCTGAGGAATATTTTTCATAGTTCTAGTGGGCCAAAAGAAAGAGCACTCAACTCTATTAAGTTAAATAATTAACTTCAAACAACTCAATAATCATTATATGCAAAAGACTTCATAACCATTTGAAAACAATATATGTGCTGAAAGAAACAAGGAATTACTGGGCACTGAACAAATTCTCAAATCTGGAATCTTGTTACATGCTGCAACCCTCTACATTGCTTTTTGTATAGACTCGTTTTCATCACAGTGAACACTAAACACCCAGGTTTGCGAAGCTATACAACTTTCAAAAAACATGCCATGATCTAATGTAACTGTGAGGTCGCCTCTGGCTAATAATATGTATAGTATCTGGCTGATGTCAAGCATCATCGTGTTTCCCAGGGAAATTAAGTTTCTTAGGGTAGTCTGGATCTTAATTTTTGGACTCTAGGGTCCATTGACACATAGTTTCAAAATCATGTTTATAATGCACATAACAGGTAACGCCCTAACGATGTGATAAAAATTAATATCATTAATGAGGGGCAGATGGACATCATGTGATACCCTGGAAAGGACATAATGTTACTTACAAAGTATTCAGGCTAGAAATATAAAACCTAAATCTAAAAATGGGGAAGCATCGGACAAACTTGAAAGAGCTGTGTTTTAAAATGAAAGTTAAAACAAACAACAAAAACATTGGGAGGTAATTCCCAATAATATCAATTCATAAAATGCAAAGAAAATCCAACATTTTTCTTCACTCATTAAAGAGAAATGACAACTCAATATAATACTTGATCTAGGCAGGATCCTTTGCTAAAGAAAAAATTTGCTCCACAGGAAAATATTAGAGCAACTGGCACACTGGACTGTGCAGAGCAACTTGGAAAAATCTATTTTATCACTATGAAATATATTTATGCTCACAATTGTACTGTGGTTACATAAAAGAATATCATTATCCTTACAAAATGCATTCAGAAGTATTGGGATAAAGGGCAATGATACACATAGCCTACTTTTAGACTGCTCAGAGAAAGAAAAAGATAATGAAAAATGAAAAAGAGAAAAGGATATGTCATACGAGGTAAAAATGTCAACAACAGTTCAACACTAATAAAGCGTTAATGAGTATTCTTTTCTGAGTATTCTCTATAACGGGGGTCCCCAACCTCTGGGCTGAGGAGTGGTACTGTTCCTGGCCTGTTAGGAACCGGCTGCACCTCAGGAGGTGAGCTTGAATGCAATGCCCTTGAATTGTCCTGAAACCATCGCCCCCTACCGGGTCTGTGGAAAAACTGTCTTCCACGAAACCAGTCCCTGGTGCCAAAAACTGTTGGGGACTGCTTCTCTATAAGATTGTTATAATTTTTATATTTGAAATTATTTGTGCACAAAGGTAAAAATAGAAAAGTAAATGTGTTGTAATTTATCTACTTCATAAGTATTTTGCAGCAGAATTTTTCAAGGAATTCTGTTGGAAATAAAATGTTTTTCCTATATTTGGTTATCAATATAGAATATGAACTTTCCTGCCAAATAGGCTGTGAGGGTTAAAGATGTCTGATAAGATTTCTCTTACTTTGGTTTTAATTATAAAGTGTGTTTCTTTTTTGAATGATTTTTTTCTGGTACTAATTTCATAATCTCCCTTTCAAGTTTGTCATAGTCAAACCAGATTAATTATGCATTTATATTACCCATTCAATTTTTCAGCTAATTAGATTGTAAATAGCTTGATCACTTTCATATTTCAATCTCTATTTTAAAAATCTGTGCATATTTGGTCAACATAGAAGCACTCGCTGATAAACTAAAACTATAATCTTATACAGATTTGTCGGATACATAAGATACTATTTTATGTCTTTTGAAATTAACATAAATTGACAGATGATAATGTTAAAACAATGAACATTGTACTATTTTACCTTCTAACACAATTTTAATGCTCCTCATGAACACTGTTTATGAAAATGCCAAATATTTTGAGATGATGTGCTTGAAAATACAGTGACGGGCGGCCTCCCGAAATGAGAAACGATCATGAGCACGTACAATGAATCCATCTGAATTTTAACTTGCTCGTCTTACCCTCGCATAGTCTCTAATGTGGTCATAAAAGTATTGACAGTATTGGAAACAGCGGGGGAAGGAGCATGTTTGTAGGCAGTGGGTAAGGACTGCTACCATGTTGAAGAATTATCTTTGCTTCTGTTATCCTAAAGAAGAAAAAAAAAAACAAACCCAAAGCCTCATCATCATAGTTGATATTTTGTTAAAGTTAAGGGACTAGAGCTTACTGTACGGGACGGCTTTTGAGCCACAGAATGTAATGAAATGTGAAACAGAGGGTAACGTCTAGTTAAATTGTATGCACTCCACGTAGTACAAAAGAATGCCTGCCCTGAAAACAATTTAGTGTCTTTTCCTTACTCAAAACCCCTTATCAACCCTCACCATAGCCTAACATAGCAGTCTATCATCTACTAAAACTTCTTTTCAATAAGGTTAGTTCTTTAACCTTATTTCCCCTCACGTAAATTGTAGAATACTTTCCATTCTGCCCTCTGGAACTGTACTCCCTAAGCAGGGTTATTATCTTCTGAGCACTTCGTGCCTTAATGTAAGCACGCCCACCTCCTTGGGAATTACTTTATCTGTAGCCCTCTTCCACAGTGACTATTCTCCCGTCCTCTCAACATGCAGTTCAACTGCGTTTGCTGTGCTTGATGTTCTGTTTGTCCCCGTCATAATCTCCAGATCTGTACTCACTAATCTTCATGTAGAAACTCTGCATTTGAAATGTATATACTTATGCTATAAGCATCCACCATTCCTACCTGTACCATTATCTATAACATGTCAGCATCTATCTTCAGTATCCTCTTTGAACCCAATTATTACCAACATTCTGGGTGACCCCAGTTTCCACGTGATGACCATCCCAACATCTGGCCTCTTTGCTCTTTAAACTTCTCATTATCAGTGATTTTTTCCTCTCTTTCCTTAGCCACGTACGTCTACATCAAAAGCTAAATCTTGTTCCACCCACTAGCGTTCCCACCAACCACCTTTGCTTCTAATCACAGTGCGTACTTGTGAATTACTTCATCTGACCATTCTTTGACCTCATGGGAACCTTTACTTTTCTATTTTCCGTATTTCCATTCGTTGTCATCTTTTTTCCCTCCGTATGTAGCCTACATTCCACTGTCCACTGTTTTAATAACTCTCATGGCAGTACCTCATTCACTTTTTTATTCTCATTGCAGCAACGAAGCATATTCTAAAGCTTGACCCCCTGCTTTCTCTATTTCCAAACAAGGTCGTCTCTACTACTGCTGGAGGAAAAGCACTCAATAAATTGAGCATTTGCATTATAAATACTGTTCAATAACCTCAACGATGGTCATCTCCACTCTCCTTGATCAGGAATCCAATGTAACCTACTTTGTCAACTACTTATTTTACCCTTTCAACTGGCAATAAAGCTCAAGTCACATCATTTTTAAAATAATCTACTGGACCGCATGTAACATCCATAAACTAACACGTTATTATTTCTTTCTTCGCAATGAAATTTGTTTAGTATGGTTGGTGTATGCTTTCTCTACTCCTCATTTCTTTTTTTTTTATTCCTCAGCCCAATTCAAATTGTCTTGTGTCCCAATTAGTCCATCAAAACAGCACTTACTCTAATTACTCAGGATCTTGTGGAGGTTAATTTGAAAGCATATTTTTAGGTTTCCTAATTGTCCTGTGAATTATTTCCTATTTAAAACATTTTCCTTGGATTTTACCACCCAAGTTCTTTTTAGTTTATTCTGTTGAATCTAGCTCCCGTTCCTTGATCTCTTTTTCTAGATCATAACCTCTTATGTCTCTCAGCACTGGAATTTCTCAGGACTCAGTGCTATTCTCTCATCTCAACCTCACCTCATCCTTGTTAATAACTTCCATGGTAATTTATATGTCATCTTTATGCCAATGATTTGAAAATTTATTTTTCAATGTCTTCACTGAGTGCCAGACTCATATCTCCAATTGTTCATTTAGCACCTAAAAGAAGTAAAACTTTTCTTGGCACTAGGTAGAATATTAAATGTATGTTATAAAGGCCAAAATTACCTCAAACTGAGCATATTATAAATAAATCCAGAATCTCTTCTGCATACCCTCCCCACCAGAGAAAATCAACTTCTATTTGTAGAGTCAATGAATAAATAAGGGAAGATAAATGATTAGTTATGGAGAGTCATAAATACCTTATTATATGCAGTTTTTATTATTTAATAATATTGTGAAACATGCAATTCATCTCTGTATATCAGCAAAATTTCCTATGCGACTCTTATATAATGAATACATAAGTAGTATCGATGTAGAGGGCATAGTGGAAGATAACAGACAATCTTACCCATTATGTTCTAACAAACAATTAAATATTTTCTTTAAGTGAAGCTTGTAGATATTAAAAATGCAAGATTAAATCAACTGAGTGAAAGTATTTCTATAGAGAACTAAAATGATTTTTGTTGTTGTTCTTATAAAACTTAATATAGTAACAGAAATTAGAACACCAGTTCCAAATGCTAAAATGTCAGTCATCTGAAGTAGAACAAATTAAATCTTGCAGGATTAGCGCAGGGATTTGTTTCAGGGTCTGGGACATAGCTGAGCCTGTGAGGGATGTGAACTCCTTCTAGGTATGTGGATTGGAAAATACCAAGAATAAGTAGCCAGGCAAATAATTACAGATTCTTTCTATGGTATGAGTGAGGTTTACAAAAATTTTAATTGTAAGTAAGTCATAGTTAAGTCCTTTGATGAATATCTGAAGTACAAACTTTTTGTTTGTTTGTGTAAAATAGTCCATATGATTTAGGCCAGCTGTTCAGGTGACAGGGAAGATAATAGTTAGCTCATACCTATTCCTTCCTGGCTTGAAAGAGCATAAAGGGGGTAGGACAGACGGGTACCCATGGCCTGACATTAATTATGCTATTTATAAAGGGCTCAAAAATGTGCCGGACACAGAGCAGCTATTTCATTATGATTGCAAAATGACTATTATCATAGATATACCTCTAACCAAATTATAGTATCCCTGAATAAAACTAAACTTACATTAATTTATTTATAATATTCCCATTAAAAATTTGACATTTAGATTTTAAAGTATTTATCTGGAATATTTGTATACCATGAGCAGATTTATTTTGAAATTAATTTATAAAAGTTCATGAAATAGTTATATAGTAATCCATAACTTACTTTTGCTGATTATATAGGTCAGAAAAGGTTAATCCCAACTACTCAAAACATAAATAATTAAATCTACTAAATCTACCAAGAAGTTTGACAGTTACTTACATATAAAAAGGTAAGCTTCTGAAAATATTTCCATTACTTCAGGGTCTGGATTATCTTAATGAATTGAATTCAAAAACTGTCTTAAGCTCTTACCACATTCAGTATGTAATCAGAACAGTTGTGGATTTGAAACATTAATCAAATTGGTTGTTTATTCTCAAGAAAAATTTAGTCTCTTTAAAAAAACAGACACACAATGATAATCATGAGAAATGCCACAAATGTTGGTACACTGAGGAAACACCTACTTCTGTACAGAATAAATGAGATACAGATTTCTACGGGTGTTGTGTAAACTGTGGACCATGTAAGAATACTCGTTTTCGGATTTTGCTGATTTCCTTTTGCTCTAGGGACCACTAGGCAATGCACTGGTTGTTTAGTTCTTGAGAGAGCTTAATGCCATCTCTATAATGATCAACTAAGACTTTCCATCAGCCAGGACAGCTTTCAGGAGATGGCTGGTCTCTCATCTCTGCATCTCCCAACTGCCTGTGACTGTTCCCTGCGCACTCACCCTTCTGTTCCGAGGTATGGGAGCTTCTTGTATTTAATCAGTGGATGGGTAAACACGTGTTTCTATGAACCGCCTCGTGTTCTGAGCACAGGAATTAGGCACCAAGTGTTCCTAAACAATCAATTGCCATCAATCCTGCTCCTGTGCTCCTTAGTTGGCTGGCTGTTCCCATTCTAAGGGCACACTATCGACGAGTCCACCTCTTTTCCAGAGCTAGGAAAGAGTCCTAAACTGTCGATCCCATGAGCCTTTCCTGGGACTCCACCCAGTATCTCTGTGCCACCCAAGGTCAAAGAGAATTCTACATAGGCAATTCCGCGTACCAATTCACTGCATAAAAATGAAGAAGAGAAGAGTGAAAAGCACACATAAGAAAAAATTTCATGCCCATCGGTTCCTCCTCAGGAAAGCACCTCACCCCACCCCTTTAGATCTCCTGTTGTCCGTGGGTGTGGGTCAGGGACCTGGCTCGGACTTCTACTAGTATTTTGAGTGTGGACAAATCACTCCAACACACCCAAACACTGGGATATTATTTTTTCCTATTAGAAGAAAATACTTTCTGTTTGCCCACCTGGGAAGGGGTGAAGGCCAAACAGGGTATTTGAGGGCCCTGAGGATCATATGTGATGGGTTTCTAACCTCTCTTCTAGTTGAAATCCCCATCTCTAAGCCCGGCATCACTCCTAATAATCAGAATTCTGACATATCAAGGAAATAAAGAGATTGTCAGAAACTCACAGTATTTTACATAAAAACAGCACATGAAGGCTGTGATTTATAACAAGAGGTATATATTCATGTTTGGTCTCAGCCCCTGTTCCTGGCATAGAGCTTCTTAGAAACACGGAGATTTCCTGAGTCATGACAGCTGTAAAGGTGTCTTCAGTTATGTTAGTGGACTGAAAAAGGAAAGTGCCTAGGTAACCTGAGGATGGCGGCTGGTTGCCAGGGGAAGCAACCGTGTGATTAGAGGGTCAGGACTTTCACTTCCACACCCGGACCTCTGGGGACAGGAAAGGGGCTAGAGGGGGCATTGATTCCCAATGATGAACAGTTTAATCGATCATGCCCACGTCAGGAAGCACCCATAAAAACCCAGGAGGTGGAGGCTCAGAGCGGTGAGCCCGGAGAGGGCGCGGAAGCCCTGAACGCCTTCCTCCCCACACGCCTTGCCCAAGGCATCTTTTCCACCAGCTCTTCCTTAGCATCCTTTCATAATAAACTGGTAACCTAGTAAGTAAAGTGTTTCTCTAAGTTCCGTGAGCTGCTCCAATAAATTAATCGAACCTGAGGAGGGGGTCGTGGGAACCTCTCCTAGTGCCCTAATGGGAAGCACAGGCAGTGACCTGGGGCAGTTTTGTAGGGATGAGCCCTTAACCTGTGGGACCTGCTGCTTTCCCCAGGTACGCAGCCTCGGAAGTGAAGTACAGGACACTCGGTGTCTGCGAATCACGTGGGGATGCGGGGAAAAAAGCCTCACGTTGAAACAGGTGTCAGAATTATAAAACTGGTGAACTATTTTATTGATTTCTCAAGCCGCATTAGGTCCCCCTCCTATGGAAGGCAGTTACTGACAGATGTTATAACGTGCTTTCCTCTTGATTACTTTAAATATGTAGATACCCACCCCCGACACACACACATAGGCACACACACAGACAGCAGGGCACGATGTTTAAAAACACAGGCTGAAGAACCAGACATACTGCGTTCAAGTATTGATTGTGCCATTCATGGTGAGGCTCAGGCTCAGTTACTAAGCCTCTGTGTCTCGGTATCTTCATACATAAAGCGGGGAAAATAAAATGATCTTAAACATATTGCTGTTGTGAGGACTCAATTTGATAATATATGTAAAATAGTTGTAGCAGTACCCAGCATAGAGCAGATGTTAGCTAATAGTATTTAATAATTATTATATAGTATATGGAATTTTCTGCACTTAAAAAATTATATATAAATGAAAAAAACAAAACACAATGTTACTAGAAACTTACCGCTTTGATAGATAGTGCTAATTCTTTCCTTTTAACTACAATATAATATTTCACCATATAAACTTAACCCTAGATGTATAAGTGGTTTTCAATATATTTTGATGAAACTGTGTATTATACCTTTTTTATTTGTATATGAGAGATTTCAAACATAAATTGAAATCACTGGTTTCTATGTTAAAATTAGATTTTTTTCCCCCTAAGCAAAAATAACCCATTATCCAAAGTAACTACTATTTTGCTTTCTAAATGTTTAGGAGATTTATAAAATTTACATATTTGTTAATACTTCATATTTCATATTGGAGTTCTCAGAGCTAATTAATAAAATATACCTTATTTTTTAATGGCTTTCCAAAACTACTAGTGAGTTTGGGCAAATTTTCCTAAGTTTATTGTATCTCTATCTGTGAATTGCTATGAGCTACCAATATTCTACTGGGCCGCCTGTTACTTGTATTGATTAGGAGGAGTTATTTTTGTATTATACATAATTATGTTCTGTGGGGTATATCTTTGTGAATATCTTTTCCCGATAATTAATTTTGTAGTATTTAAGTTATATAAAAAACATACAAAACTTGTTTAATAAATATCTAGGTTTCCCAAATCCATCACATAAAGTAAAACATTCCCAACATGCCTGAAGCCTCCTGTGTAGCTCACTTTCTTCCAATCAAAGGTATAGACATTTGTGTTTTGTCTATATTTTAAGTTTAGTATTTTTAAAATATGTGCGTGTTTGCATATATTTTAACTTCTACAAATTGTGTAAAACCATATATGTCTTATTGGATACTACTTTTTCCACTTTTTTTTTTGAGGTTTATCAAAACTTACAATTATTACATTAAGTATGGTTTTGCTATTACATGTTATTTGCATATATCAAAAATTACTGATATCTTTAAAATTGTTTCACCACATATTTTATGCTTTGTAAATATATTCTTTCATATCCTATCATTTCACATTGGTTTTTAATTTTTCCCATGTGCCCATTTATAATTCTTTATTTTAGTTCATTTATGTTTACCATATATTTTTATTATGCATATTTGAATCACCATTTTTATTCACAATCTCATTTCTGAACCTGAAATATCTAAACAATCTAGACATGTTGTTGAACATTATTTACTAATATTTATATTAGGGTCGTTGCACCTAAATTCATGTAAGAAATTAATATACAATTTTCCTTTCTTGTAAGGTCCATGTCATATTTGAAATTCAGGTTAGAACTGCACCCCCCCCCCAAAAAAAAAGCTGATGGAGGAAAGACCCTGTTTTGATATTAACACTTGCGGATGACACACCAATAGGAGACCCAACAGAGTGAAGCTGAAGGTATTTGTTTAGTGTTTCACCTGGAGACCCTCTTGGTTTCTGGTTCAGCCCTCACACAAAAATAGGATTCAGCTAGGGTGCTGGCAGTGTTAGAAATAAGTTTTCTGAAGAATTCTCACTCTCATCATCATCAAGTTATAAGGCGGGAGAATACATCTATGGTAAAAGGGGATGTTTTCATTCCCTAGTCAAAGGCGACCATATTCTCTTGAAGGGGAAAAAAAAAAAAACCAAGTCAAAAATAGTAATTGTTTTAAAATTTTAAAATACTTTGTTTTACTTTTTTCAAGAACTTTATAGTGCAGTTTTATTATACATGAATCCCATGACTTATTAACTCTCTGGAACTGGGTTCTTTCATTCAAAGCCATATCGGAGCACAGATGGAAGTCTTATCTGTCTTGGTCATGTCCCTTGGTGCTATCCACTAAATGAAATTTGACATGACTGTCAAGAAAGCTAGAGGAATAAAAATGAATAAACTCTCAATCATAATGTAAGGAATAAAATAATTTTACCAGGATGGGGGTGGTCTGTGGCAAGAGAGAAATCACATTTAAATATGATCAACAGTATTTCACAAATACCTGCCTCTAGCCATTGTCACGTGGAGTCTAAATGGCTTTATGTACATGGGGAAACAAACCCTCACCTGTTTCAAGGGGAAAAAAAGGAACAAAGACACTGCATTAGGAATGGTCCTGCTGTTAGCACCGACGCCTTCAAGGTGTCCAGTCTGGCCTTCTCTCGAAAGGCAGTCAGTCTCTAACAGTTCCGCATTTCAACACAAAAGGTCTCATCCCCCTTTCTGAGCCACGCAGACATGGGAGGGAAGAGCTTCATAACTGACAGTCCCATTTGCGGTAGCCCAGGAAATATTCAGGTGTAATCTCTACATCGCTTCATTTCTGTTATAGGCTTCCAGGGAGATGTGAGGTATAGGTTCAAAATTACTCAGATTTTAGTGAAGGAATTTGGAAAATGGAAATTTCAGGGCTGCATCATTGATGGAGCCACTGCTACTTTGCATTAATGAGTTATCATTAACATACCGTTAAAAAGTAAAGATCGTTCAGTATCTCAGGATACTGAAATTATTCAATATGATCCCCTTAGAACAAGAGAGACAGACTGATTGATGTAGATATACCACGAGTCCTTGTATACTTATTTTCCGGACATAACAGGTTTGTAAACCGAGATTTAAAAAGAGTCGGTGAAATTCAGTGACTCATATGTGAAATATAATTAGCAAAATTCTAGGATCCAGGTTTTTCGTGCCAGCTTGCCCCAGAGATCCCCTCAGTCCTCTTGTTCTTTAAGTAACTGTATGTGCGAGTCCCTGATAGCTGTTCTGCCCGGGAAGATTCTGATCCGGTAGCCCTGCGGTCGGGGATAGGTGTGTGATTTTTTTTTTTTTAATCAAGTACCTCAGGTGATTCTTACACCACCTGAGATCTGCAGAGTTGTAGAGAGATTCCCCAGGTGCTGTCAGCCTGGTACTTTGTTGAATAGATTCTTAGGGAGGAAAATTTCATGTCTATGCCTCCTAGTGACACTAAATACCAGCCCGGATATAAAATCAAATATGAAAAAGATCAAAAGATTTGTTAATGAAATAGTGGCTCTTCTCTTCCTCATTCTTTTACCCTGCCAGCTATTTCATCTTGGGTCACATAGTGCTAAAAAGTAAAGCAATTCATATTAAATAATAAGGGACCCACCCTACCATCCTTTTTCAGGAAAGTAACCCAGGATTTTTCAGTCACTTGGGTTGCCCAGAATAAAGAGGATTTCCTAACATCTATGTAACTGTTGAAGCCTCGTGACTAAGTATGGTCTAAATGGCTGTAAGGAGGCATGTCACTGTAACTTTCTAAAAGTTCCTTTAGGAAGAGAACACAATGCTTTTTTCTTCCTTTCTATTTTGTGCTAACTGGAACAAAGATATGATGGTTAGAACTTAAAGGAAACCAGAATGTGCCACCCTCAAATGTGCCTCTCTGACATCAAAATTACTGTGCGCTAAAGATGCAAATAAAAACCAAAACAGTAGGTTCAAGAAGAAAGCAACTCTGATTCTCCATTTTTGCAGATTAAATCCCTTATGGTAGATGTCTTCCATCATCAAGAAGAAAGAAACATTCTACCCAGGACAAGACATAGAGACAGAGAGATATAATAATTATTGTTAAAATAATTATCTTCTCTGAGTCTCCCCACATAGTTACTTTTCCCCACTTGGCCTCTCTTTGTTCAACCTAATAAAAAAGCTGGTAGGTTTCAGCATTTCTTTGGGTCTCCATTCCTTATGAAGTTTCCTGTGTCGTCTAAAACTCCTATTACAAAAATCGGTATGTTTTTCTCCTGTTGACCTGTCTTAGTGCCAATTTAATTCTCAAGCCCAGTAGAAAAAAACATTCCTAAGAGGGTGAAGGTAAAATTTTGCCTCCACTACAAACTTCACAGCCTCTTCACCTTTGAGAACAGGCTGCAAATTGAGGATGCACCAAACATCGGGATTCTTGAAGACAGAGGTCCTGAATGTTTTTGTGTTTTTTCACTGCTTTATCTTTGAAAACTGCAATAGCTGATGAAACATAGCAGGCTCTTAATAAATATTTATTGAGTGAATAATTTTTTCAAATAATGTTTTAATAAAATATTAGTAACTTTCAAAAGTAAATCACTCCTTGGCTTTTCATCTGTCACTGTCGTTGACAGAACGACAGTGAATTACCACAACTGGGGTTCTTTGGGAAATAAACCACTTAGTGAAATTCGGTGCTAGTTATGGATGTCAATACCACAATTAGACTGAAGTTGTGAATGTAATTATACAGTGGGTAGTTGGCATATTAACTGGTAATTCTGTAGTAGGTGGGGGTTATTAATTAGGAAAAAGCTTATAATTACTAAAATAGAAATTTTCTCTGTGGCTTCATGCTAGTTTATAGGTAATTCACATCTATATCTAAACCAACGGTGTGGTGGTGGGAGAAATCCATTTAGTATTATATTGTGTCATTAATAACGATTAACAGATAAAATTAAAATAAGCACTTTGCCCTTAGCAATTGAAGCCCATCTCTCTGCTGCAGCTCCATTTTCCTGGCTGTTAAACACAGGGAATTGTCTAAATTCTGACAGCAACATCTTTAATTAGATTAAAAATTTTGTGTGATATTGACCCAATTTTTACCTATTTATACAAATAAATACTATGTAAAAACTACCGGTTACTTATGTGCAATAGTAGAGAGCGTGCAAAGCTTGATAATGCATTTAATTTGCAAATATATAGTTAATATAGTTACCAGTATTTTTTAAAAAGGAAAAGACAACATAAAAGTTATAAATTGACTTGTTCTCTCCCTTTTTACCTTACCTGAGTATTTTTCCTTTCTTGGAAATATTTTGCTAATTAAGCTTGTAATTTCTTAAAAATGTGTTTTAAAAGGAATAATCATAGGCTGTCATAGGTCATGCTATAAATGGATGATGGATTATCTTATTTATAATTTTATATTTAGGTAAAATAAACATCAAGAATAACAAAACAGGCTAAATTTATTATAGAAAATTGATATCGCTTTTCTTCAAAATATAGAGAAAAATAGTGACACATCTAAATAATTGATAGCTACTACAAAAGTTAATATTCTCAGAAACTGACATTTTTCTGATGGTGTTTCTCCTTTTCCAACTGGTGCATTTCAAACCATTTGCCATACCATTCCTGAAACCCTTTCCCTCAGATTTCCTAGCAACACATTATCCTGGTTTTCCGTTACCTCTAAGACTGTCCTTTATTTTATTAAGGTCTTCTCTTATTCCTTCCATTTCCTAATTGCGACAGGTACATCATCCTCAGTGTCTATTTGTCTGCCCTTATATACTGTTGACTTCGGTTTTTGTCTTTAATAATAAGCTACACACTTAAATCACATCTCCCTCAAGTTTCAGTATGGAGTTTCATTTGCACCAGAGTAGAGCTGGATTCATCCAAACACAGAGCACATGCAACTGTGGAACTAAGTTCCTTTTCCTGTCCCACCTTCTAAATCAGCTGCTCTCATTTGCCAATTTCCTTTTATTCCACTATTTTTTAAAAAGTGTCTTTATATAAACATTTCATAGCCATTTATATCTACTTACCTTTTTTACTGCCATCATCTAACCATTACTAGTTCTATTTATTTTAAGCTTAAATTCCTCAATTTTAACTCTCAATGAATTTAGCAGGGAATGTCATTATGCTCCTTCCATTCTCTCATCTCAAATATTTAATTATTCCAGAAATTTTTCATTTCTTTTTGAGGTTAGCTTTTGTACTCTCTGATACAACATTACTTACTTAAAGCATAAATTATTAGAATCGCCATAAGTTGAAATATTAAATGAATTATACTTACTTTTCAAAGTTATCTAATTTCTCTAATTTACAAAAATAAACCAGTAAACTATTTAAAACTAAATTACTTGAAAAATAGACAAAAATGTAATTGCTGTACACAGTTAGTTTGTTCAGTTGAAAATACAGGCAGACCTCAGAGACTTGCTGGTCCATTTCCAAGCACTGCAATAAGGTGACTGTCACGCAATAAGGCGAGTTACACAAAATTTTTCCCTTCCCAATACATATAAAAGTTATATTTACACTATACTGCACTCTTTTAAGTGTGTAACAGTACTATATCTAAAAAAATCTATGTCTTCCCTAAAAAATACTTTATTACAAAAAGTACTTACCAACCTCTGAGCCTTCGGCAGGTCATAATCTGCTGGTTGGTGGGAGGGTCTTAAGGTTCAGTTTGTAAAAAAACACAGTATCTGCGATGCGCAATGAAGCGAGGTATGCCTATAAAAGAAACAGACATTTTTCACCATAAATAGTTTGCTAATAAAAGAAGAAACACATTGGGTGTATTGTCTCTCTCCTTCTGACATTTTGCACAAACTTAAAGCACTACGATTTATTGTGCAAACTGTGTACACAACCCTCTATTAATGGAACACATCATCTGCTGATACTTGTGACTCTACAAGAAAGAGTAGGAAAATGGTACTACTATCTTCAGTTTTTTTGTTTCAGGCAGCAGATTCCGGACACCAGTATCAAGCTCTTTACTCGGTGCAGGCCAGCCTAAAGCCCCCTGGCAGAGTATCATTTTATTTTTATCCTACTTATCTGCTTCAGGCTTCAATCATAGATGTCACTCCATTTTTGGCCAATAAAATAGAGCAGTTAATAACACTATCCACACTCTCTCGCCTTAGTCCCTGAGCGGCTGCTTTCTCCGCCGTGCCAAGACTCCAGCTAACTGGAGTGGAAGAGCTACTTGCCATCCAAACAAGAGAAGAGGCGCTCTAACTATTCAGAGACCAGAGGAACCCTGACATTCCTATGAAATGCCGTTACGAAGACCCCGGCGTCAGTGCTTCCGCCTGACACAACGGTGGGCCGACCTAAGCTTTAAAACCATCATGGTCCATATAGCCCCTCGCTTGCTCAAGAGTAGTAAATTAAAGCTATGTTATTCTGTTTATATAGTATCTAAAGGCTCATAACTGATAGCAATGAGTATTCCTTTTAAAAATGAGAAAACATTAATAGTAATCTCATTATAAGGTTTGTACATGTATGAAAATAGAACAAAAAGGTATCGTGAGTCCTCAATTTTAGAATGATATAATTTTATTTTGAATTATATTTTTGATAAAATATAATTTAACCTACTATTGGATGTCCTGTACTTTTATGTTGATAAAACAAGGTGCTGGATGGAGGGTGGAAAAGGGGGTAAAATCAGGACAATTGTAATAGCATAATCAATAAAACATAATTTTAAAAAATGAATTCCAAAATTATTTTAAGCACAACAAAAACATTATTACATATATAGGTCATTCTCAACACAACAGTAGTTCAGCTCTAATTTTATCTGCTTATTATACAATAAATATTAGCCCTGGCTGGTGTGGCTCAGTGGATTGAGGGCTGGCCTCTGAACCAAATGGCTACTGATCCGATTCCCAGTCAGAGCACATGACTGGGTTGTGGGCTAGGTCCCCAGTAGGGGACTCTTGAAAGGCAACCACACATTGATGTTTCTGTCTTTCTCCCCCCATTCCCCTGTCTAAAATAATAAATAAAATCTTTTTAAAAATTAAACAAATATAAAAATCACAACCTAAAATACCTTAAATTTAAAAATGTTACTTTTGTATTATAGAAACTTTTCATATTAATTTTAAATGAAATTAGCCTTAGGTAAGCCAGACTAAAGAAAATATGGAATGCTTAATTAATCAATATATTTAAATCTTCTAATCACAAATTGTGATATTTTCTAACCAGTCTATATTTTTTAAACTCACATTTTAAACATCTTTTTTGAGGTGCATGGTACATATAACAAAATTCACCTGTCGTATGTGCAAAATTCAATGGCTTTCAATAAATGTACTGTTTTGCAACCTGCCCAATACAGTTTTAAATATTTTCATCACTGAAGAAGATCCTTTGCTCCTGTTTGCAGTTATTTCTTGTTCTCGACTACAGTCAACTGCTGCCCTATTTTATATATTTAGGTATTTGCTTCTTCATATAAAAGAAATGATACAACACGTAGTGTTTTTGTAACGCTTCTTCCATAAGCAACATTTTTAAAGCTTGGCCATATTGTAGACAGTGTTTTGTTTCTCTATATTGCCGATTTCTCCATACTGTCTAGATATACCACATTTGTTTATCCATTCAATAAATGAACAATTGAGTTATTTCTAGGGATTTTTTTTTTTGGATTTTATAAATAATGGTGCTAGAAACATCCCCATAAAATATTTGTGCGAACCTATACTTTAGTATCTTTTAGATGGCTCCTACAGATGAAATGGCTTGTTGGGATGGTAAATTTATGTGTATCCTTTGAAGAAATTGGGAAGCTCTTTTCCAAAGTGGCTGCACCATTTTATGTTCCCACCTACAGTGTGTGAAAGGCCATGGCTCTCCTGCTGTAGCAACGACATGGGGAACAAATTAAGTGTCCCAACCAACCAACCAGGTCAGGTAGCGCCCGTCAGTCCATCGGATGATCGAAGCTGCGAGGACGATGGAAAAAGCCTTCAGGCTAAGCCCGGTCCAAATTAGAGTTATCCCAAGTAGACGAATGTTAATAAACCTGATCGTAAATAGTATCATGTCACGTAAAATCTTCCTTGTTGCTAACGATGAAAACAGTATTGGACTGTGCGAAGCTCTAATTTTATTCTGAGTGGTAAGTTCTGTTCCTAAAGAACACTTTTGCTTTCGGATTTGGTGTTCACACTGGAAATTTCTGGGAATCGTAACTGTCGCCACCTTAAGTTTCAGGGACGTGGGAAAGGGCACAATCTTTTGGCAGCAGCATCCTGTTGGCCCTGACAGTGGGAGCCACAGTGTCTGAGGGTTGGAGCAAGGTCAGCCCCTTCGCTGAGCAGCGGGGGGCTCCGGGGGAGCCTTGGCTCACTCCTGTGTGACAGCAAGAGAAACCACAGTGGCCCTGCAGCAGCCAAGAGCAGAGTGTCGTAGACGCAGGCGGCCGTGGGCTGCCGAAACGGGAACAAAAGCCTTCTTTCCTCTAGTCTCCGGTCTTTGGGTAAAACCAGCCCCGGCCTCTTTTCAGCCCCTCCAATCTTTTCTGACAACTTTGTCAGCCAATTCACTGCATTAAATTTGTGTGCATGAACTGTAGAGAGTGGGTTCATAGGGTTCTTCGGGCCAATTCCTCACTGATACTTTGTTCAATGTCCCCTGAAAATCCAGTATGAAGAAGTTTCCCCATCCAATCCTGAAGGTAGAAATAGATATGCTGCAAACAGTTTTTTTAAATATATATGTTGGTAAAATTGTACGGGCTCACACTCTGACACATTTGTTTTCCGTTGAGCAAGAGCCCGCCTGGAGAAAATAACATGTGAGATCCTAATGAAAAAAGAAACGCCGCCCTGGCTTCGGCTTCCACCCAGTGCTCCCATTGCTAAGACAGCACAAGCTCTTTTCCTTTCTAACTTAAATAATGGCAGAATGCTATGTGGGCACAAAGCAAACAGTAACTCCCTCTCCCAGTTCTTCAAACTCTCTCCTCATGTTTCTAACTTTAAACATTAAGTGCTTCTCCTCTCCCTTGCCTAGTTGACTGCTTCCCTCAAAACCTACTCACTCCTTCCTTAGAGACGTGTTCCTCCCCTGATGGCCCTGACTAGGTGACGGGGCCTCTCCACGATTTTAGGGTTAAAAGCATGCTCAGTGGATTCAAAGCTGTCCCCACAGCTTACCTGTAAGTAAGAGGAATACGAGCCACCAATACGATCACTTACTTCACCATTAGTCTCACCACCCCCTCTCCCAGCTCTAGCCTTAGTTAACGGCCAGTTTGAATCCTAGCTCTATTTTCTGCTTGTCCATTCCACCTCGGGAAGTTGTGCTGCCTCTGCACGTCAGTATCTTAATTTACTTAACAGCTACGTTACTTTATACCATGTGCGTAATTTTGCTAGGCCTCAACTTACTCCTCCGTTAGCAATGTAATATTAGGCAGAATTTAAAATGTTCTTAGTTATCGTTGTAATAACAGTAGCAGGGATGTTATCTGGAGGATGTGCCAGTACAGGTGATGCGCTTCTCCCCGTGCCTTGTCCTCAATGAGTGCTCCGTGAAGCTTCCATCTTTCTTCTGCTTTAAAAATGGAAGTACCACCTAACATGATTGGTATAACAACTGAAGTTTATACACTATCCTCTAAGTAGTTTATATTGCCTACTGTAAATAGGTGAAAAAGACATAAAATTATTGCAGTCTGTATTATAGGAGCAGGCTTTATTGTGGGGAGTTGTCTTCATTGTTAGAGGGAAGATCATTCATTGAAGAAAATACCAGGCAGAAAATTATATTTCTGGCTTTCCTACTAAGCATCGCTAATTAGCAATGGATTCATAGTACTCATAGTATTAATTATAACAATGAAATTACTATTTATTGAATATTTACCATGCGCCAAAGATTGTCCATAGAAATCCTAAGCAGTGGGTTAGACAGGAGTTGGAGCTCATAGCTGACCTCTAACTAATATTATATCCTTGAAAAATATTAAACAATGCCCAAGACTCTTTTTCTTCACTAATAACGTGGAATGATAACAATACTTGTTCTATTAGGTAGGTATGACATTTAAGTGAGATAATTCACATTCAGTTCTTAGTATAGTGTTTGACCCATTCTAGACACTCAGTATGTGTCGAAACTCGGTGCTGGAGCTGCTGTTTTTACTACTGTATTGTGCCTGAATTTAGAGCCTTCTAAGGAAGATCTTCTTCCACTCAACCTATTTAGCCACATTCTCCACACTTCTCTAATATGTACCCTCGTCCCCAAAAGGTAATTTCTTTATTGCCCTTTCAACATGCCATCCGAGTCCCACGTACGTGGTGTCAGCTGCCTCTGAGGGCTGAAAGAAGAGGGAGAGTGACCCCCAAAGGAGCAGGCAAGCCACCCCCTTTCTAGTCTGATTTATTTCCCTCGATCCCATAGTTTCTCTCCTCTAATGCCCGGCTCAACTCTAGTTTATTGAAATAAGCCCACTGGACTATTTCAACTCATTTTGATGCTTAGAGAGCATGTAATAACACTTACTGCCTTTGGATTTTTAAAATCAGTCTAGGGCTATGGTCCATACAAGATTGTTAGCAAATTGCATTGACTTGAATGAAGGAATTTTGCCAAGGTATTTTTTTTTCTTATTAACTGTATATGAAAAGGAATAGTATTTTTTCCAGTAAAATTTCTATGAAAACTTGTGAATATTGTATGTACTCATCATATCCTCCAAATATTAACTCTCTATCTGGGTCAAAAATATTTACATTTGCACGTCCTTCTGAATCTTTTACAAGCAGAAATTCCTCCAACAGAGTATAATAGCCTGGCTCAATCCTTTAACTATGCAGCTGATTGGAAAACTGAGAGTCAGAGGAAACTCAGTAGGAATTACAATGTCCAGTTTAAGTTTAACTCAACATACAGTTTGCTGTTGGGCACAGAAAGAACCAAAAGATACCACTTGTAACCTGATTTTGCTCAGGTTGATTTAGTTTTCCTACCAATTTTTGAGGCCTGGAGAAGTGCACAGCAGTGAAATCTCCCTCACCAAGTGCAGAAGGGAATGAAAAGTAAAATTCCATTGCTATGTTTGAGTAGAGTATCATCTTGTTAAAATAGTGAGAAATTTTTGAGGAAGAGTACTCAGCTATGTGAGATACAAATTCATCTGTTTGATTTGCAAATACCATTCTTTCTAATGGGAAAAATTTGAGTAAGGTAATTTTAAGCAATAAGACAACTTTAGCTATTTTGATCTAAATTTACATTTAAATGAAAGCTCAGCAATCACTCTTTGAAAACAACAATTTTTCATTATTATTAATTTGTCAATAGTATATTATCAGCTAAATCTGTGGTGCTTTTTAAAATAATATTGTTAAGTGAAGGGTCTAATTTCTTATCTTTCTGATTATATAATGTAAGGCACTTCTGAAAGCTTCGCAGAAAATGACAAAGGCCTATCTGGGCTAAGTTAGGGGGACTAATTCAATTACAATTATAAGCATTTTAACCCAAGCCATGTGAGTTCTTGCTTTTATTTATTATTTTTCAAACTTTCTGGAGATTAAAATCAGAAGTCTTTAATGCAGGACTACAGACAAAGCTAATAATCTCAGAAAATCAGTCAATTCAATAATGTTCCTATGAATTAGAATATTTTAGCAAATATATTTAAAATCGTTAACAGTCTAACCTCTAGCAAATTAACACTTGCAAAATCCAGTGGATCCATACAATGAAAAGATGCAGCAAGTCATATTATTTAGATAAGTGCAGCCTCACCGAACCAGAAGTGAAAGGTGAAAGCATATATAAAATATTTGGTCCCCTTTGGAAAGCAAGGTGATCAGTTACAGAATTCCCTCCTGTCTGCACCGCTTCTGCTACTCCATAGGGCCCAACTGCCAACTGAAAATTGCAAACTGCTACTCTTCCACCAAAACCACGTACAGTTTGTTGATTTAGAAAAGCATAAGTAGAAACAGTAAACATGCTTAATGTTGTTTTTTAAAGCACACCTCTGGTTATTCCACCATTCTGTTCACAGCCTGAAGTACTCTTGGAAAAGTCTGGCTTTCTGGTAAAAAAATCCTAAAGTACACAGTGGCTTTAGCTGCCTCTGATGGATGCAGGAAGGGACAGACACACACTCCTCCGGGTGGGGTGGTGGAGGGAGGAGCCAAGGCGTTTGGCGCTGCTGGTCACAGGTGACCCTAGCACCTACAAGTCAGGACCTAAGTCTTTTGGAAAAGAGCTGTGGTCAAGAAGTCAGATGGGAGAGTCAAGTTTACCCTTTCGGGGAGAGAGGTTCAGAATGGGGTGGACCACAGAAGGGGAAATTGTGAGTTGCCAGTTCATGGAGGCATGTCCTGGAAACTGTAGGGAGAAGGTGGGTGAGGTCTTTATGAACCACTCAAAAATGAAATAACTGAATGTAAATGAAGTGATTTGACATCAGCAACTATGTGAGACCTGTCCAGCTTTGCTCCGTCACCCATCTTTCCTCCCATTTTCAAAACCCTGGAGGAGCACGGAGTATATAAAACAGTTGGGGGAGGTGGTTGCGGGGGAGATGGAAGGACCAAGGAAGACGAGTTCAACAAATGCTGGAGTAGATCAACCCAAAATTAAACAAACAAACAAAAAAACCTTAACCATACTTATCATTACCCTGCTGTTCCCTTTGCTGGATTTTGAGGTTAAAGAAATAAGGCACATGTTCTGATTTACATCAGACAGCAAAGGTCTATCTAGATTTGACCACATTTTGTTTTTTAGAAAACCTGGAAAAATTAAGACTATTTAAATGGGATATGAAAGTAAATAAAAATACTGCGGGATTTCTTTGCTCTATTTCTAGGACTAGAGGGTTGAAAGAAGGTATTCTAAAGGATGCAACTGTTTTTTGTTTCATGTACCACAAGTCTAGATTGTTCACTAAACTACGTGCCTAGCATTTTTTTTTTGGAGGGGGGAGCTGACATTCTTTACCCAATAGGTATTCTTTTTACACAAAATGCTTTTGTTCTAACTAATTTACATAAAAAAGGGAAAGTTAAATGCAACAGAATGAGTCTGGCAGTTCAAAGTTAACAGGTAATATTTAAATTCTAAAACCTTACATTAAAGCCTTAAAGTTAGGATTTGTTATGGCTTTAGTTCTTATCAGTCAGCATGGTACAGAACTATGTGAATAAGTCAACCATGAGAAATCATAAGGTGATACCTTTTCCAGGACAGGGAAGACAACTTACAGGCAGCATGCAAAGAAAACGCTACTTGAAAACACATATATAATATTTACATATAAACTATCTTAAATGTTTAATAGGAGATAAAAATAATTTAACATACCCATTGAATATGTTGATAGTAAAAACACTTTTTCTATACTTATTGCATTAGGCTACATAACTCATATTAAATCACTGTGCAGATTCTGCTGTTCTGGAGAAAAATTAAAGCTCTAAAAGTAATACAGAGGGAATACGCGAGCCACACCCACAAAAATTTGCAAATATTTTCATGCATTTTATACAAGGTCTTCCATTTTCCAGAATTTTCATTTTTAACCTTTACTTAAAACTACCAGGACTCTATGTCTATATTTTCTATAAACAAATAAATGCATTAATGAAAAGAAGAAAGGTAGGGGAAGCAAAGAGCATTTTATTATTTTCTGCAAAATCAACAAAAAAAAAGAATTTGGTAAAATATTTCTAGTCAGTTCACTTTCAGATTTTTGTCCATTTCCTGAAACCAAACAGAAACAATATGTTTAATAAATCTCCACAGCGAATGGAGGCTTCTGTTTTGCACCCCCAAAATATCACTGTCTCTGGAGGCCTTTCTTATCCTTTCATGATGTATTTCTCCACATTTTCACCGCAAGCACTCCAATTACTAAAAATCCACATTATACACGCTATATAGTTTGATCCCCAATTAAATCTACCTTATCATAGAAGTAACATGAATATATTTAGTTTTTCACCTGAAATGAAAAGGTGTCAGATCAATTCTTCCTCTCTGATTCCTGCCTTTGACTCTGGCATTATTACAAATTGCCCTGAGGCATATCTTTCCTTTTAATACGATGTCTCAAATGCAAATTTTCGCGATCGTTATTGTTCAACATTATATAACCAAAAAGAAATGCCACCTAGTTATTAAACTGTCAGAACATTAAAAGTGAGTAAATCATAACAAGCTTTACAGTATATAAGGCCGTAGGCACAGTCAATTTTCTTCCAAAGAGGCTTTAAGAAGCACATGGAGGAAATGAAAGAACCAAACTCAGAGTAGGGATTTATTGTCTTCAGATAACAATGCTATGAAAAGTAACCATATCCCAGATTCCACAAAATTAGTAAGGATCCAGAATTTACCTTGTACTGACCATCCTTTTATTTTTAATGTGTGAATTAATTAAGGGAATATGACTTACAGTGTGGTTCCCCACCAAGTTCTCTAACAGACAGCCACCGTCTGTCTGATATTTAATCTAATTTTGAAGTCATTCCAGATAACTACTGTGAATAGGTTTGATTTAACTTCATATCAGGTTCAATCGCAAGAGAGGCATGTTTTATATAAAAGAAATATTATAATGCCCTTATTTATTTCCTCTGAGACCATATATAATTGATACCTATAATCTCTAACTACATGATAAATGGTTTTTTAGATTGTGTAAAAATATCAGATTTCACTGTATTTCCACCGAAGACAATGATAACAAAAGAATTTGTATATTAATTCAAGTGGAATTTTTTTTTTAGTTAAATTCATTAATTCAACACACTACTGACCTTGCATTGCAAACCAAACAAACATGAAGAACAGGTTCTATAGAAGGAAAACCTTCAAGACATTTATAACATCCTCAATTAATGTTGCAAATTACAGGGCTATCCAAAAGAAAAACAGCATGGCATTGAGTGACCTAAATACCTCTTCTTTCAGGAAATAAATAGGGATGGGTATAAAACTGGGCGTTTCCATGCTAAACTGCCTCATCTTGGAGCCACTGTTTGCATTTCAGACTCAGTAAAACCCAATGGAGGTTGTTCTCAGGCAGTAAAATGATATATTTTTAACTCTGACTGACCATTTGAGATGACCAGCACAGTTGAGAATTGAATTTCCATTCCAGTGGATCTATTCCAACTATTCCAGTTACTCTATTATCAATAACCTCAGCTGATTTCTACAATAGGTCCTGGTCCTTATTTCTGCCTAACAACGTAACTGTCCGTGGATCTCCAACTCTCAGTGAGAGATGCTCCTCTCAGAATAAACGAACTTGCCCAGGTGATATGAATTGCCTGCACTTCTGGCTGAGACATTAACCATCCACAGTTTTCATAGTACAGAATGACTTGATTGATGATGGCTGTCATCCTCTTATCTTGCAAATTCATCTTAATAGTGGGATGATATGGGACAGGTTTCTGTTACTTAACTGACTTCCAGATACAAAAGGAGGTTATAGAACATACAGATCCATGTGTGTAACTATTTCATTTGTTTCTATTAGGTAGTAATTCTATTAAGCTGTAAATTAAAATATAAAATTTTATATTTGATATTTTTGGCATAGATGTTTAGTTCTTTTTTGCTTATTACCAGGAGGCAACTTATGATATGTACATTTTAGAAAAAGTGGGAAAACGTTAGTCTTTTGTGATTTCCCAGTCCTTATTTTCTGACTTAAAATGAAAATGGTGTACACAGATGAAAGAGAGAATGCCACACAGAACACACACACAAAAAATGTCAAGAGGGAGGTATATCTGAAAATTGTTTCTAAATATCATGTATTATTTTACATCTTTCCAGGGAATCACTTAGTGTACATTTGTTAGTAAGGAGGCTGTTACTATACTCATCCACTCATCACATAATATAGTTCTTAACTTCATTTTCACAAACCAGTTGCAGTTGGTACTCCACAACTAAAAAAGAGGGATGGGAGGAAAAGAAAGGAAAAGTCAACATCAAAACAAGATTCAGTTTTATTATTTCATTCCCATGTTCCTTTGGTAATACGATGTTCAGTTTTCACTTTTCTTACATACATCAAGGTCTGGTTGGACAAGTCCAGTCATTGTTAACATAATGAGAAAGGTTTGGATGACATCGATGTAACCTGGCAGCCAAGGAGAGTGGACTGGGATAAGCCTGAGTGAACAGTGACGACTTCACTGTACTAGTCAGTGCGGGTGGTAAACACCACTGAGTGAGCATGTGTACTACGTGGTTGTCCCATTCAAAACGACTGAGTACGCAGAGCAACGAATCTGCATCAAATTTTGCATTAAGCTTGAACATTCCTCCATGGAAACTATTCAGATGATTCAGAAGGATGACGATGGGTACCTGGTGATTGGCAGGTTCATCATGACAACATGCCTGCATCACATCTCATGCAGAGTTTTTTGGCAAAACATTAAATCACCCAGGTGACTCAGCCCCACTACAGCCCAGATTTGTGCCCTGTGACTTTTGGCTTTTCCCAAAACTAAAATCACGTTTGAAAGAGAAGAGATTTCAGACCATGGATGAGATTCAGGAAAATACGCTGGGGCAGCTGATGACAATTGGGAGAACTGTGTGAAGTCCCAAGGTACCTCGTTTGAAGGGGTCTGAGGTGTCACTGTTATCTGTACAATGTTTCTTGTATCTTGTATCTTCTTCAATAAATGTCTTTATTTTTCACATTACATGGCTGGATACCTTCTGGGCAGACTTCATATATTTAAGTTATTTATCTGGACAAATAGAATATCACTTAGGGAAAATGTAACAACTTTGTTTTTGTGTTTATTAAATGTATTGCGGCAACATTGTTTTTTAAAGGTCGTTTCCATTCCTTAGCACAAACAATACCAATGAAGCGGTGCTCCGGGGAACGCAGGAGAAGGAGGCATTTGAACACCTGGGTAGGACGTTTCAGTGCCCCACCATGAGAAGCTCTGTGTAGAAGGGTGTCTTGGAATAAGCATGCTAAATTATGTAAGGAATTATCAGTGAGTACAAGGTCAAATAGATTTACTAATCTCTGAGTTCATTAAAAGTAATCCAGTTTCTTTCATTCAAAACTTCTCAGAGCCAAAAATAAACAAATCTGAAAAAGGAAGGGAACTCAGCGAGAGGAAGAATGTGGAGTAACGAATGAGGAAGGCTATACAAGGGAAGTTTTGGAATGGTATGGTCAGGCTTTGAATTCCAGATCTGTCATATGGCATGTTACCTTGGATGAAAGTTTTTAATTCCTTTAAACCTACTACCTACTTAATGAAACTTAAAAATTATACCTACCTTTCATGGGTGTTCTGAAGTTTATGATTATGTTAGAAAAATATAATTTCCAAGTAACATGGAAGTGTTATAATTTCCACTAAATATAATTTACATATAATGACCACATATTTTATATATAAACCTTCTATACATATATATTTTATGTATATTATTAAAATTAATGTTAGCAGAAATCTCCATGAGAGAGATACTGTTTCCTACCCCAATAGAATCTTTAGAAGTATAAAAATATTTTTTTCTTTATTTTATCCATTAGTGTAACCTAGTATCTAAAAATATGTACAATGAGTCAGAACTTAGTAATTATTTTAATAAAGTGAATGCATAAAGAGAGAAAACATTGTTAAACATGTATATAGTTTGATTCCAGAATCTGTTGTCACAATCATGATATGTTATGGATTTTGAAAAAAGTGCGGTTGTTTTTATTTTTTCATTTTTTCCTTGAGAAAGTCCAACCTTTGAAGTCAGAAATTTTGGACAATTAAACTAATGTGTTTTTTCTGCTCTCGTGAAATTGTTATATTTATTTATTCATTTGTTTAACAATCATTTATGTAATGACTATGTGTGAGATACTGAGCTAAAAACAAAAAGTTTTGTACAAAAATAAAAAGGACAAAGCTCCTGATTTCAGCTCCAGTATCACAGAGAGAACTGACACGACAATTACTGATAAACACAGTTCAAGTGCTCATTTCTTTCTTGTCCATCAGGGACCCAGTATGCTCTGGGCATCGCACTATGACCTGATGAGATAATGAGGAAGAATGATGAAATATTTCAACGTGTTTTACAGAAAAAGAGCAGAAAACTTTGAAAAACAGACAAGTCAAAGCTCACAGGCAGCAAGTCCAAATAGGTGGGTCAGTCATTTCGGAAACCACCTGCATACAGAGTGCAGAATGAAAATAGACACTGTGCCTACAAGTGGTAACCATCTATAGAACACGTGGAAAATACTAAGACTGCAGAAACATTGTGTTAATGAGTGAAGTCATGATGCTGTAAATAAGTATTTTTAAGGAGCTGAAAGTTGGAGGAATTTATATTAGAAAGGTATTTCAAATTTTTTTTTAACATTTTCTTCATTTGGGAAAAAGTGTTATTTACTTCTGAATGTCCATTCTCAATTTCCCCTTACTGGTTTACACCAGTCAGCATACATTATAATCAGAAATATTAATTCCAAGTTGACCAAATTGAATATAAAGCAGTATATAACATGTATTTTTCTTTTTTTTTTAAATAAATGAACTTAAGAATACGTCTGGTAATACAACTTGAACTGATGGAAAGAATGTCCACCAAAAAGATATTATTTAGAAAAGTGTCACTGTACACTTAGAGACATCTGTTTAATAAGCCATTTGAAAAGTAAGCATGAGTTAAAGAAAAGTCACATTGGTAAACTCATCAGGTAAAAGTGACTAATCAAATCAGATCAATTGTAAAAGTAGGGTCACTGGAATGGCAGATGACCATAGTCAATTTTATTTTTCAACTGTGTCAATCCATGACCAAGACTAACATATAACGGTGCTGAATTTTCCCCCAGAAATAGTTGGTAGTCAAAATAACCTTAAAATTTCAACATGCTGCAGAAATTTAAATATCAAGGTAAATTTGTTTCCCGTTCATCCAATAGCGTGAGTAGAGCGGGGCGTGCGTGCCTGAGGCGCCAGTTGGTCAATCTCAAGAGCTGCATTGATTACCTAAGTTTATAATGAAATAGCTTCTCCCCTCGGCCATTCAGGGATAGACAACTAATTATTTTCAACATCCTGATGTAGAATCTGTCTCTCAGGAGAAGATTCATATCAACTTAGCTCAGAAACAGATTTATACAAACGTCACCAACAATTTACTTAGTTACTCCCAGGAGTTATTATCATAGACCTCAGACCATTAAAATGATATACAAAGCACATGGAAACAAAACAAAGCTGTGGCAGGGGCTCCAGAGAGAGGTGGTAGAAGCTGACTGCATATTTGTGGTAGACTGCGACGACGACCTCATTTCCTTGTCCTCACTTTTAGCTGTGACCGTCGTCATGTTATTTTGCAGTCTCTCACAGTACGGGAGTAGAGTTCCCTTCCCTCAGCCTTGTGTTTGCGGTGCCCTTTCAATTTGTCTTCGACAAGCAGTCGAGGTGGTTCCAAGCCCAGGCTTGCAGAAGCATTGTGTGGTTTCAGTTTGAGCTCCTGTACCTCCGACCTCACTGTGATCACAGGGTGGAGCTGGCCTGCTGGAAGATGAGTGACGCGTGGAGCAGAATCTGAGGCCAGGAGAGATCAGCCAGCAGATCATTGATCTCAAGACCTGTGAGCAAGTCCAGCCAACATCATCAGCGCCTAGTCAATAGCTAATTGACTTCAGACACGGGCGCCGTAAACTTTTATTATTGTATGCCGCTGAACAGCACGACTGTGACAAGAGTTCATCGATCCAATATTAAACAGAATCACATTAAGCTATCCTAAAGGTTCCGTCCACAACAGGCAGGGGTTTGAGCACAGCTCTTGCATCCCTCTCGGTACTTCAGCAGCCCTGCCAATAGGACTACGCTGACTATGGGAACAGTATGGAGGGACATGTCCCCACGGCATTTGTTTCTCTCGGTCTCCTCTTCTTATTAATGTGCATTAACAGATTTGTTATCCATGTTTTTCATTATTGACATGTATACAAGTATGTTATTAGAGACCTAACTCTTTACAGAAAATAAATCACACACACACACACATATACATATACATATTCGCATGTATGAAATACACTATTTTCACCATTTCCTAAAAATGCCACATAAATATGTCTCTCGCTTGTGCTCATGTTTTCCACTACTTTGGACAACTATATACCCATTTTTTGTCCTTTGAAATTTCTTATCCTCTAGCAAGTATTTTAATTAAACTCAATTGCATGTTATTTAATAATTATGTAATGAATTGTACAATATTTAATCTTGGATATCTGATATACCCTGTATGTCCATAGCTCATTAAGGCAATAATTTAATCTTTTTCTTTATACTCCCTTTGTTCTCTTCGTTGCCTCTTCTTCTGTCCCCCAGAAATAGCAGTATCGATTGCTTGTGCCGGTGTGTCTGTCTTCTCTTCTTAAAAGGAAACCAGTCATATTGGATTAGGGACCACCCTAATACCCTCATCTTAGCTTAATTATATCTGCATAGACCCCATTTCCAAATACGGTCACATTCGCAGATGGGAGGGTTGGGACTTCGACATATTTGGGAGGACACCATCCAACCCAAGACAACCTCTAAGTCCTGACTGATGTTTTTCCCAACCAAACAAATACCCAGAATTAGTGAGAACAAAGCTTGACTAACAAAGAAAATTCTAGAATGTAAGTTCTTCTGAAATATGTTAGACACTTTTTTCTGAAGGGCTATGGCAACCCCTAGAGTAACAGACCAGTGATAGTATTTACAAACTTGAGAAACTATTAATCATTATATATTTTTTAAAAAGTATACTAAAGACAGACATTTGTTATGCATAGCAGCACAACCAGACCAATGTTTCTGGGTGGTCTGACAAGCAGCCAAGTGTCTATAGCTCTTATTTGATAAGAAATGATAAGCTATTAATTGTCTAGAGCTGTCCGGATCCATCTGCAATCAAATTTTACAGCTAGAAGCCTCTGTTAAGAACATCAACGGACTTAGATAATCAACCTTAGCAGTCATACAAACAATTAGTTTGCATACAAATATTGCTAAATCTATTAGGATTAAAAGTAACATTCATTTCATAAATCATCAGTTCATAAATCTGATTCATGAGTGTAGCTTATGCGGAAGATTAGAAAATCATACACTATCACCAATTCAAAAGCATATAATTTTGATAGAAAACTCCAGATACTATTAGCAAAATAATCAATAACTATTGGAATTAAATCAGTGTCCAGAATGGCCTAGCTACCAATAACACTTTTAATGTATCGTTAAAGTTACACGACGTATGAGCTGTGTCTCACCATTATCAAAGCCATATGAACACGTACTGTGTACTTTAGTCCATGTATTGAATTGGAAGGGATTTATATCATCATTTTGATAAAAATGTTTAATAAAGAAACAAGGCAGCGGTATATTTTTATAATAATATTACTAAAATGATGTAAATGTGTTTGCCTTCTACATCACCAAATTTTCATTCCAAACAAATGTGCTACAATGAAGTTTAATTTTAAAAAGACTTATCTGAAGTCAGTATTATCATTTGTGCAATACAAATAAAATCCATTTCACTCAAGTATCTAGCTATAAAAAATGCTGAGACATTGAGGTTCCATTTTAGGCCAACCGAGACATTAAATTACGCGATTTTAAAGAACAAATATATATCGGTAGCATAATTTTCAACTCTTGCTAGTTAACTTCAGAGCTTTCTCAGAAGCTTATCATCACCACAACCACTGGATATGGCTGTGATGTCTGTTTCATGGTGAACATGCCTGCTACGGGGGGAAATCTGAACATGAAAGCCGATTTAAACATCGTTATTATTTGAATTATCTAATTATAATAGCTATTATGTAATTAGTATTATAAATATTATATATAGTTATAAAAATCAAGAATAAAAAGTATTCTACGTAACGAATGTTATGACATAATAAGAAATATACTTATGCATTTTTTTAGATTACATTTTTCCAGTTCTTGGCACAGAGCTCCTAAAACTTTTGGAATTCCCTCAGAGACAGAGTGACAGGCGGGTCCCTGGCTATTCCCAGAAAGCACCTTTCAACCTGACCTCACTGTATGCTGATGAGGTAACTCTGGGAGGAGGAGGGCTGGATAGAGGAAGGACCAGGTGTGATTCGAGAATGAGAACTTTTTTGCCCGCCCTCAACCTCCGGGGAGACAGACAGGGGCTGGAGTTTAACTTACCCACCAACAGCCAGTGATTTAATCAATTGCGCCTAATTGCTAAAGCCTCCGTAACACTTCTAAGTGATGGAGTTTGGAGAGTGTCTGAGCCGGTGTGGTGCCCCCAGAGAAGATACGGCAGTTCTCTGACCCTTCTTGTCCCTCACTCTATCTCTTCGGTGTGGCTGCTCCTGAGACATACTTTTCATAATTAACTTATTATAGTAAGTAAAGTGTTGCCCTGGGTCGTGAGTCATTATAGTAAATTACTAACTTGAGGAGGAAGACTTGGGAACTCTCAATATGTAGCAAAGTTACACAGATGTGTGAGTGACCCTGGCACCCACCAATTGTGACTAGAGTCTGAAGTAGGGGCTGTCTTGTGGGACTGAGCCCTTCACCTGCACTAACTCTGCGTAGTGTCAGAATTGCTCAACATGAGGTAAACCCACACAATTAGTGTCGGAAGCATTGTGAGTAGAAAGAAAATAAAATTAATAGCGATTCAGTAAGCTATCACATGCCTTAAAAAAATGAAGCAGTTTTTTAAAAAGTTAACAATCTTTGTAAATGTTCTTTTCCCTTTGATCTACCATTCAAAGTTGGCTTATGTTCAAACTGAAATGCCATCTGTCTCAT
This sequence comes from Mormoops blainvillei, assembly GCA_004026545.1. Taxonomy (NCBI): domain Eukaryota; kingdom Metazoa; phylum Chordata; class Mammalia; order Chiroptera; family Mormoopidae; genus Mormoops; species Mormoops blainvillei. Next base: position 90,560 of record PVJD01005943.1, read on the forward strand.
AGATTGAGATATCTTAGTGTCTTGACAGACAGGATAGTCTTAAGGGAAACTCAATCAGTTTTGTCCAAAATTCCTTTTTAAAAAAACTCCCTGATCGCTCATGGCATAATGAGGCATTTAAGAAAGTACTGTTTTAGTTAGATGAATACTGGTGAGTTTAAAGTTATTTATTTAGAATTGTTTAACATAGTACTTTGTTAATTTCATTATTTCCAGATCTTTGTACATGAAAGTATAACGATTACAAATTCCGATTATTTTGAATGTGAAAGTTGTTAGTTATCCAAGGTCAGACTCAAATATCTTCCATATGTCTTACCATAGATGACATTTTTTGCAATGAGTAGGTATTTGCAGGTGTTAACTCATATATCTTAAATTCATATAATTTATACCCAAATCAAATTTATCTGACAAACATATATTAACATTATACCTAATACTTAGGTATTAGGTATTAGGTAAATCCATTATACCTAATACATTAGGTACTTAGGTTTTGGGTAAATCCAACGTACCTAACACTGTCTTAGAAAAGGGTAGCTCAGTGCATTAAGTGGAATGGATGATGGTTTTGCTGTGCGGTTTGTTAGGAATGTAAACTTGTCTTCAAAACAAAACAAAACAAAAAAAGAACAAGAAAAATAAAGTACTTTTCTAACATTTTCCAAAACAGGTAAGCCACACAATTCAATTCACATAAGTATATCAGTCAGTACTTATTACATTTCTAATGTAAAACTATGACCATGCACAGTTGTGGAAACTGCAGGAAAATTTAACCATACAAAATATGTAATTATACTGTCATTACAACCTAACTATGGAGACAGAAATACTAAACATAAAGTAGAGGATCACATGACAATGAGTAATTACATCCTAGAGTAGGCTAAAATTAGCTTCATTTTATAAAGGAATTTACTTCAGTAGGCCTGTTAAAATGTAAAAATATATGGAATTCTCAACAAAGTGGCTAAATACTTATCCCTGATGCTGTTTTAACACTTCCAAAGCTTCTAAATAAGCAAACATAAATATTAAAAACAGTTTCATCTCTGTTTAGAAGAGATAATTTTTGTAAATGCAAGAATGAGAACGCATACTTAAGACAGATTTTATCTGTCCAATAACAATTAAAAACTGGAGTAGTCTGAACATATAACTTTGAATTCAATAATAAAAAAGTGTTCTGGAGGAATGTCCTACTGAGTCCCAATCTGCTGAACTATGCTGCAATAGTTGAAAATAGAGCTTGTGATAAGTTTCCCAGCTAAATTCAACACATGGGGATATAAAAGAGATAGAAAGCTTTGTTCCAAGTACAGAAGGGGAGTTAAAGTGACAGGGCCCAAAGAGTTTTCAGCAACACACGTTAATATATTCCAGTCCTTCAAAGGTCCTCCGAAATTGTTTATGTGTCAAAAAAAAAAAAAAAAAAGCACCAGTACAGAGTGAGCTGTGGTATCATCTGATAACAGAAAATTGCCCATACAATGGCTACCATCAGAAAGATAAAGGTAAGTAGTTTTTCATGTGAGCAACCTGGAAAAAGGGAGGACAGAGAAGTTTGCTTTCCTACTCAGCACATTATGATAATACCTTTATGCATACACATTAAATGGAAAGTGAAGATGCCACCTATCCATTTGTAATACCAAGTCTGGATCCAGTTTCCCATAGTCATGGGTTTGTTTCTACTGTAGAAGAAAATAGTTACTTGATGTGTACCGGAAGTAGGTAGGTAAGGTTAGAGACAGTGTTTAACTAACTGAGAGGTTAAAAGAAGAGCCAAAAGGAGGATGAGTGGTAATGCCTGAGAAATTACTTCCTTAAAAAGGACAAAGAGGAAAAGCTTCCTGCCCCCACACCCACCCCTCCCCACCACTGCCTCCTCCCTCAGCCTAGGCACTGAGAGGGACTCCCACTCACCTTTCCCTGTCCAAAGCTCACGAAAATAAGTCACACACTTCAATGTCAGGAAAAGGAACTTAGAATCACTAGAACTAAAATGAAGACATTTTGGCAGTAATAGTAAGAAGTGTTAAAATATTAAAGTTTGGGATTGTGCCATTTCTTTCCCTTTAGAGAAATGGAAGTAAGGACTGAACTTCCTATTTCTCCTTCCATAATTTAGATATAATACTGACAGGACACTGGAATGAACAGAAAACTTCTTGAGGTCCTTGAGTCTCCTCAATTTTTAAAATTATCTGCATGACAATTAGTGGTAAAATAGGCATGGTTATGTAATACGCTTAAGTTAAACAGTAAAAAAGTGAACTTTTTATTATTTTCTCATAAATGTTTTATGAGACTATATAGTATGAAATAATTATCTGTAAAGGTTATCATAACTTGCCCCCAAAATATGTAAAATAAGAAGGCTACATTAAACAATATTACCTTAATTCTAATTATTAATATGTAGTATAGATGTGTTACCTGACAAAGGAAGTCTGTAGGTAATGTCTTATACTTTGTTACCTTCCAAAACAATGTCACCTTCCAAAGCATTTTTGGAACTTGATTATAAGACATATTTCATTCTGTTTATTGTGTGTACATTCTTTTAGTGTAGTTCAGTCACTACATGTACCTATCAGAGACAACGTAGTAACTCAAGAAATAACTGTTCAAAGAAATTAAATAATGCAATATTTATAGCAAACTCTCTGGATCTTTATTATGGAATATCTAGCCAAACCAAATTTAGACAAGGAAAGTATGCAATCTCCCCAAAATATAACAATATACAAATTAGTTCCTCCTACTAGTGTATTTGTGAAGTCACATATGGAGAGGGGACATGAAGAAGTCAGACTTAATGTGTTGTGGAAGGAAGAAGGGATTTGACAGAAAAAAGGAACGATAACCTGAGAAGTTCAGTGAATCTGCTCTTAAAACAGAAAGAACAAAGGCAAATCGACATGTCCTTATTTGACGTAGAGTGCCCACTGAGAGACAGTTTGCTTTTCTCCTGTTTTCTTCACCAGCAGTGCAACGTGGACTGTCCCCACCGCTCACAGAAAAAGAGAAGTTGCATGACCCCTGAATCCATGCAACACAGCAGTGAGGAGGAAGAGCTGACATAGTCAGTCATTTACACAACTGGGTGTGATTCTAGTGCCGACATAATCAGAAAAAGCAAAAATCTAACTTCTCACTGATGTAGCAAAGTAATGCCCTAATTAATATGTGGAAGCTATGTAAATTATATACTGTATATAAATTATATAGTGTATATAAACCCATTATATCACATTATTTATAATTTTACATAACTAATAATTATATGAATTATATAAAGTATTAAATATAAAAATCACATATATAAATATATAAATTATATATACATTTACATAGTGTTCTTGTAGGTTGTGAAATTGTTAGCGTTTGCTTATTAACTTCAGTACATTATGTGTAGATTCTTTGGAGTTTTCTAGGATGCCATGATGTGGCTACAAATGACAGTCTTGTTTCTTCCTTTCCATGTTTTAATATACTGTTACTGCTGTTAATATGATTTTACTTTTCTGCATCCAATAAAAAAATGGGCCAGGTCTCTCTGTGAAAGTTGCATAGAAGTGGTGAGACAGGTATTCCTTCAGAAGAAACAGTTTTAATATTTTGCTATCAAGTATAGTATGTTAATATGGTCTACAGATATTTTAATAGAAAAATCTTTTTAAAGAAACTTTCCATTTGATTTCCAATTTCGTAGGAAGTGTGAGGCTCTTCCAACATGAACTGATGCTGAATTGCATTCACTTTTTTCTCTTTGTATATTGAGATGAACATATGCTTTTTTATTTTTTCATTCTTTAAAGTGGTATATTACATAATTTCACCAATATCATATTCCTGCAACACACCCAGTTTGCAATATATTATTTTATGTATCACTTCGATGTTTTTGCAAATATTTTAAGCAGGATTTCTGCATCTATTGTTCATGAGTCTTATTGCTCTACATTACAAGACCACATGTATTTTGGGTCCCACACATGCCCACGTGCATATATATGTATGTACATATGACCGTATATCTGTTTTGAGTTTTTTTCTTCTGGCAGTTTGATAAATGTTTCTACTGGATTATTTAAATGTATAATCCCTTATATTTCCTTTTGCTTAAAAACCACTTTATATTTCCTTTAATACTGGTATGTAGTTAAAAATACTACTTTTATAGCTCTTATTTCACTGTTATTTTTGAAAGTTATTCTTGTTTTACATAGACTCTTAGGCTGGTAATTTCTTTTAGTGCTTTGAAAACATCATTTCCTTTTCTCCTGTTCTTCATTGCTTGCCGTCACCGTTACTGTCAGCTCTCCGTGTGTCTTGTTGCTCATTCGAAGGTAATGGTTTTGTTATTGATTTTAAACAGTAACACAATCAGGTTCCTAGGTGTGGTATTCTTTCGTTTTTCCTGTTTGGCATTTATCAGACTTGTTGCATTTGTACCTTGGTGCCTTTCATTACTTTTAGAAAAAGTATCAACCATTATTCCTCCAGATATTACTTCTCTCCTCTGCTCTGAAAATCCAGGTATATAACTTTACTGTTAGATGGAATGTTATGTCCTATATGTATCTTAATAAATTGTATTGCATTATACCTCTTGGTCTCTCCCTACTTCAGTCTCTGTATTTTATCCTGACTTACCACTTAGTGTACTATATTTTCACATTTCTTTTTTATTGTCAAAAATAAATACTGAGTTCTGTATTTTAGCTATTATATTTTTCAGTACTAGACTTTCCATGTAGTTCTTCATACCGCTTCTAGTGCTCTAGAAGACTCTCCAATATTGTTTTTTATTTCGTTGATTGTTAAGCATTATTATTTTAATATTCATGACCATTCACCCCTTTCTCTGGATGACCCTGTGAATCTGTTTCTTTTGATTGTTTTATCTCTTGTTTGTTTCTCTGTCTATTTTGATTAAGTTCTGGAAATTGTGTATAAACTACATTGGAGTTAATGTGAGGTTTGAATGATGTGAGTTTACTTCCCAACAGTGAAACCTAACAATAATAAATGTGCTGAGAGTGGACTGTTTTCTTTAAATTCACACAGATTGCGGAACAAGTGTAAATTCAGTAGGTTAGGTTTGATTGCTTGAATCACAAATACCACAATATCCAGGTTATAATTCATTCCACAAATTAGAATTAACTATTAATACAAAAAACTAAATGATATCTTATAGTGTGCATTAAAAAATGAGTATAAACTATATTCACTTCAGTAAGTGATAATATCAAAGTATGAACAGGTTATAAAAGTATCGATGCTTGAATAAAACCAACCTTGTGTGAAATTTAAGAAAAAATAACTATAACAACTTTGGAATCAACAAATGTTATGAAAATAATTATTTTGAGTTATAATTATATTTATTTTACTTTTCTTTTACTATTTTAATCCACAGAAGTGAGAAACTTTTAAATTTATCTTAATTAAAGCTGACCATGTGCTTCTGTGCTTTCAAAAAGAAAAGAGAACATGGTCACAAAGGGACAGAATCCTCTCCGGAGACCAACAATTCTCTCAGCTCTGCGACAATCTTCTCTTCTATTGTCAGACCACAGACAAACTTGATGGAAAACGCCTGTCATTTCTTTAGCTTTTATTTAAAAAAAAAAAAAAAGACAGGCAATTTCACAATCCTATTTTTAACTAACGGCTACATAGTAGGAGCCTAATGAACAAATTATTTTAAAGTAACTACGGTAATACTATAAATTCAAACTGACATGCTTCTTAGAAATATTATAGCCAGAAAACTGTTAGCAACACCAGAAACATCTAGCATGCTTTGGCAAAAGCAGGTCGCTGCAGTTCCAGTGTATGGAATGGGCATTTATCAGTGCCCGACCATAGCTGCACCAGTTGGCATCGTGTTCAATGTTATACTCTTAGTTTTTTTGCACTAATGAGACTAGTTAATTCTATTGTATAAATGTATGAATAATTATACAAAACTCTAAATGTTTATAGATCTTAATTAAAATTGATACATTTACATATCCCAAGAAATACATAAATAGCCCAAGTAAAAAAGAGATTTACTCTTCCACACACCCCTCTAGACTCTTGATGACCCTATCACACTCCCACTCACCCCAGGTAGGGAGAAAACTACAGTTTTTAACAATTTGGTATATACATTTCTAGAAACGTTCTGTTCCTAATATAATTAATTATATATCCAAAAACCTTTGTTTCTCACTAAATAGCATTTCATACATATCTTTCAGTTATTTGCCCACTTTTATTTTATCTCTTTTTGATCTTCATGCTTTCAACTTGCTTAATCATAAAAGTCACCTGGAATACTTTGCTTTCTTCGGCCTTATTTTTCATCAACAAATATATGGAGTATCTGCTGTGATGCAGGGTCTCTCCTCGTTATCGGGAAATAGCGGCCAATGCAATATCAAAGAAACTTCCCTTCAAATAATTTTATAACCTGAGGAATGAGATAGGCCAAAAAAATTGTGTGGAGGTGGTGGTGAATTGAGTTAGGTGACAAATTAAGCAGGTGCAGCAGGTGGAGGGGTAGGGAGTGCTGAAAGACGGGCTGCAGTGGAAGGGGTAGCACTAATTTGGAATATGGTGAACAGGGAAGGCATTAATTAAAATATGAAATCGGAGCAAAGCCTAGAAAGCTAAGGAGAGAGTCGTGTATCTTATGAAAGCGGAAGAGAATTACACACAGAATCACAACTAATGCAAAGGTCCTGAGGTACCAATGCATTGGGCACCTTTGACACAAAGCAAGGTTTCCACTATGCCCGAGTAATGTGAAGAACCAGACAAAATGTGGGGAAGGGCTCATTGGGAAAATACTGGTTTTTAGACGAAGAGATTCAGAGAACTATTGAGATGTTTTGTGTAAAATATAGATATAATTTGATTTAAGCTTTAATAGAATTACTCTAGCTACTAAAGGAAAATGGAGTTTAGGTGAGCTAGGGCAGAAGGCGAAAAACAGAAGGTGTTTTAATAAAACAGTTGTAAAGTGATGGTGGTTTGGACATGGAGGTATTGGAGCTGGGAAGAATTGGTCAGATGCAGAACAGGTTTTTAAAGCACGACAGAACTTGCCACCCTGTATATGCTGCTTTCATATAAGGGTTACTTTCACCCAGAGGCAACAGAGAAGCAGATACAAGACTAGCTTTCTGCCCTTCCCTAATCTGCCTAAAAGCAAAACATAAATTTACCAAGGTGTCTCTCCTCCACTTTTTTATAGGGTAGGACTAAAGTTAATCACCAGAGATCATTTTAAGCCCTCATCAGTCCAAAGATGGCACTGAGGGATCCACATAACCAATTTTACTAAGTAGCCTTTATCTACCATTCATTTCCCACAGATATTTTCTTCTCAATTTGCAGTCCATGGAAACCTAAAACTGCCTTCTTTTGTTCTGACCTTATAAATGTGTTTTGTTGTAGTTGCTGTTGTTGAAAATTCTATATAAGCCTGAGTTCTAAGCCCTCTCTTGAGTTACTCACCCTTGAGTTTCTCCCATGTATATATGAGTGTGTACATTAATAAATTTCTCTTTATCTTTCTCTTGTTGAGTTGTATTTTGTTATAGAGCCCTAGCTGAGTACCTAGGATGGGTATAGAAAACATTTTTCTTCCCCCCCAGTTTTCAGATAGAGGATTAATTTTTTGCTGGATTGGCTATGGAGTATGGGAGAAAAAGAGAGCTTTAGCAGAGGTAAGTAATGCTTGGGGAATATTCTTTGCAAACGTGTCCTCAATTCTTTCCTCTCCTTCAAGCCACGTTTTTTCTAGTGTGACTTCATAGTTCCTACCGTTGAGAGGTGATATCTACTCAAACCCCACTGAGTCTAGGTCAGCCCTGTGACATGCTTTGGCCAAAAGATTACAATGGATGTGTCCAGCCAGACCTCTAGACATCCTATGTGCTTCTGATTTCTCCTTTGGCAGCTTGCCATTGTCGTAAGAGCAGGCCTGGGCTAGCCTGCTGGGTGCTGAGCTATCGTCTCTGTTATCCAGGCCAACTAGACTGTCAGCCTTCACGAGAGTGAGTCAGGCTATTCTGACCCCCAAATTCATCACAGACAACACTCCAGCCAAACACATATGTATGAGTAAACGGTAAAGTCAACAGGTCCTGCCCAGATGAGCAGAACCGCTCATAAGACGTATGGATTCCTGAGCTGCAGTAAATAATGTTTTCCACCACCGAGTTTAGGGATGGTCTATTAGGGCCACAATAATTATAAGATTCAAGGAAGGAATCCTGGGGATACTTCCTTGTGGAGGGATTAGGAGTGTAAAGGAATCACACAAATAAAACAGGTAACAGCCAGTAGGGTTGGAAAAAAAATCCAGATATTCGTGTATCTTTTAATCTGGACAAAAGTATAAAAAAAAAAAAAAACAGAATTAGCAACTCCGCCAAGTACTTCCAAATCGAGTAAGAAGAAGGCTGTGAGTCGGTCACTGCATTTAGTAACATAGAGGACTTTGTTGGCCTAATTTCAAAGATGCTTCCTTAACCATGGTGACAGAATGAGAGCAAGACAAATTTTATAAAAGACACTGAGGACTACTAGATGAATTCAATTATCAACTGTAAAATTTTGACATTCTAGATAGCCCCCTTTTGGCTGAACACATATGTTTTCTACTAAAACAGAATATATAACCCTATTATAAGATATTAGAGTAAACCTTTAGGTTACTCATCAATGAAACCTTTAGGTTATTGATACAGATTTCTACTCTCCGTCCGTACGAAAAACAATAAAATTCAAGCATCATCGTGCTATATAAGCCATTATATGCGTGGCTTAGCTGCGCACTGCTTCCATTAAAGCGGACAACAATTTCAGATATGACCGCACGCAGGCATATAAATAAGATTCCAAGGGAAAATGTGGAAAGAATTATTTCAACAGAGTATTTTTAAGGGCCTAAAACATTCCCTAGTTATTTTGACCTGTTAGTTACATTAAAGATAAAACTTCTATGTATTAAAAACCAGTTAATAGACCAATATTTAAAAAAAAAAATTTTGAACCAAATTTTAGCATTAAAAAGAAATCATTGGTGTTTATTAATGACTTTAATTTTCCTGAAAGTGAGAGTGGCAGATTATTCAGGCAGTTTCTTTTTTTATAGCTATATTTGCTGAGCCTCATGTAAGATTAAGGAAGGGAATTATGTACAGCCTGAGCGTTCAGTCTTATCCCTTTGGTGCCCAGGGGGCCACGTTTATCTCCTCCGCTGCCTGCGACCCCCGACTGGAACAGAGACCGCGGTGCGGAGCCTCGCACTCGGCAGTTAATGGAGGTTTGAGGAGAGAACGTGGAGGAGCTCCTACTACCCTTTGTGCAGCCAGGCCCAACAGTGGCAGAGAGAAATAATTACAGCCACATCAAAGTGATTAAAAGCAGTTCTGTGGAGAGGGGAAGAGCCACCCTAATTGTGCCCTTGGGAAGAACTGCTTCGGAGGGATACTTAGGATTACTTTGAAGTAAAAGTAACTACTCTGGCCCTCTCGGCTGGCTTTACCAAGTAGAAATGTGTAAGCTCTCACTGACTCAGGGGAGAGAGTTAGCTGAATAGCGAGTATAAGCATCGATCGCTTCATCGCACAAGGTAAACCCCTGCAGGACAGGATGCAAAAACAAGCCACGTGACTTCAACCCGAGTGACCCCGCTGCATTCAAGCTAAATTAGACCAATGCCGATAAGCCTCAAGAAATAAATGTCCTTCTAAAGAAAGCAGTAGTTTAATTTATAATTCTGCCTAAAGGTTTCTCTGCTAGAAATAATCAGCCGGGATAGAGCTAATGTTTTCTGTTTAATTTAAAATAACATCAAATGAATGTGATAACTGACCAGTCGTGATTACACATTTAGAAGGCACCAGACATTTACTTTCTCCAAGCTATGAGAAAATGAAAAAATTGTCACCCAGTTGTGCGCTAATGCCGGGAACGAGAATGTAACTCCTACATTCAACTTACTGCCAAACAATGATTTAGAAACTAAGGAGAAGCCTTGATGTAAATAGATTCTGTGACCTAAATTTCCTTTATTAGTGATAGTTCTCATTCTGATCTACCGCTTTGTTATTTAAAAAGACATACTTACTTAAATGCTGTTTTGTTCCAAACTTAAGATGTTACTGAAATTATATAAGCTAGCAGGGACTATACCTACTATTTAACTGCAATAGTAAGAGTCAAAGCAGATCTAATTCAAAAATCCTCTTTTGTATAAACACTTTGACTCAATAATATTTTAAATGTTTCTTATATATACATTCTTTTTAGAATTCAGTTAAAACAAAAACAAAAACAAATTCACCTCAGGTATGTCAGTTGTACACTCTGGCTGATTTGGGGAGGTGGGGGAGAAAGTAGCCCTGACCAGCATGGCTCAGTGGGTTGGAGCATCGTCCAGTACACTGAAAATCTGCATTTTTGATTCCTAATCAGGGCATGAGCCTAGGTTACAGGTTCAACCCACGGCTGGGGAGCCTACAACAAGCGACCTATCAATGTTTATCCTGTTACATCAACGTTTCTCACTCTCTCCCCTGCTTCTTCTCTCTCAAAAAGCAATGGAAAAAAAATTCCCAAGTGAGGATTTTAAAAAATTTTTAAATAAATAAAAGAGAAAGTAGAAATACAAGCATTAGGGGCACAGTCTAATCTCTAAAAGGTAAAATTTAGTTTTTACAATTATCTTTTTTTGTTACATTTTACAAAGTAACAGTGTTTTAAACTAGAAATTACTTCCATTTAAAACTCAAGATATAAAACTATATTCATAAGTATTACAAATATGCACTTCAGGAAAATATTTAAAAGGATCATTTAAAAGTAATGTGTAGATGGCTTTTTTGTTTGTTTGTTTTAATTATTTAGAGACAAGTGAGCAGTGTTAGTAGAGAAGCCTGAAATGAGTTACAGTGAGATATATAAGCAAATATTTATATGAGCAACCGAGACATAAGTGTTGCAATTTATAATCACCTATTTCATGTCCTCGTTTAGTATAATGTTTCTTGTTTGTTTTTTACTACATTTCTAGATGGTTAAACAGTATTTCATGCTTCAGTATTAAAAAAAAAACCTGTCGGTTTATGGAATTGTAACACATAAGTACAGAATAACATTTGTTTTCTGCATCCTCTGTTGACTATTCAAGCTTTTATCTAAGCTTGTCTGTTTATTTCTTAGCAAGTACTAACCGAATAATACTATGAAGGATGGAACATGTTATTTCCCCCCCTCAAATTTTTAATAGTTGTTGACTGCTATCAGAAGACTACCATATGGTGTAAAATAAAGATTTCATTTCAGCATGCTACAATATGTTATATTAAAACCAGAATGAAAGGAAACTTGGATATAAAGGTCATAAAATTGTTGGAATGTACCATACTGAAAAAGAAGTTGTTACTGTCTAAGTCATACCATGAATATAATGATGTATATCTTAATATGTGCACTAAATGAAATAGATTTAAGCTATTTTTAAAAGATTCTTTCTTTATACAAAAAAAAAAAAACAACAAGCAGCATGGCAAACTGGATATTTAAGTCTCAAAAGAAACATATAAACATATTTAAGAGCTTGGGTCCATTCACACATTCAATAAAATTTATTGATTACCTACAATATGGTAACCACCAGGCAGAAAGATGAACAAACTCAGAATCAGTTTTCCGGGGGCTTATAACATACTAATGATGTTGTAGACATATAATCAAATAACCATAAAACTGCAGTAGGTACTATTTTTAGTAGACATTTGAAAACGATGTTCTATGGGCCCTGAGAAGAAAGCACTTAACTCCGCATAATAATTCAGGGATGACTTCCCAGAGGAACTATCACTTCAGCTAAAAGTTTTGTTTCCATTATTCAAATCTCCCAAAATGCCAAATCTCTATGTCCATAAGTTTAATAATAATGAAAAAGAATGATTTCACAGTTTCTATTCTTGTGTTTCCACTTCTACAGACGAGCCAGACTGATCTTTTCAAAACCTCTTTGGAAACCAGCCATTCTTTTGCCTCAAGTCTGTAGTCACCAGTTCTCATGGTCCATAATGCTAAACATGTGCCACGTTCTTAGCGAGTCAGTGAACTCAACTCCTCTTGCTCTTTGCTTAATCTTTACTCTAGAAATATCTCTGCTGCCCGTGTTTCACGTGCTCAGAGGCACTTCATTCAAGCATTTAGGTCTTTTAATCCTTCACTTTATTCCAGCATCTGTTCCGATGGCGTCTTGTGAGAGAAAGGCTTTTCCTGATCCCCCTGTGAGGAACTGCATCTCCTAGTCTATTGTGGTACAACAAAAACATAAGTAAATATTTGTCTTGGTCCCCAGGTCAATTGCCCATGCTTCTAAAGCTCTGGGGAGCTCCTGAGTGATGTGGACTTTTATATGCCAATGAGCTGGTGAGCCCCCACACAGCCTCAAGCGGGGGCTGGTCTCCAGAAAGGCTAAGCTGCGATTCTAGGGTTGGAATTTTCACCCTTAACCCGGATCTCGCAGAACGAGAGAGGGAACAGAGGTTGAGGTTAATCACCAACGATCTGTAATTTAATTTAGCATGCGGCGGTGCACCTGGGAAGAACCGGGGACTCTGGGCGACCCGCCCCTCCCAGAGCATTCCTCGCTCCCTGCAGCTACTGCATTTGGCGGTACTCAGTTGTATTCTTTATAATAAACTAGTAGCCATAATAAGTTGTTTTCCTAAGTTCTGTGTGTTATTCTAGTAAATCATCGATCTTCAAGAGGAGGCTGTGAAACTTCCTGATTGATAGTGTTAAAAAGCAAAAGTCAAATGAGTTCATTTAAATGTCGAATTGGCTTTATTCGATGCTCATGAATCTGGCAGTATCCCCTCTAGCAAACAGAAGGACCTCCAATGAGCTGCAGTCATGGGAAGGTTTTCAAAAGCCAAAAAGTGGTGGGACAGGGAAGTCAAAAACAAAACAAAGGGTCCTTTCAGGCAAGGTCACCTTCCTTTGGGGGGTAAGGGATTGGGTAGATTACCTCTTTTGTGCTGACCAGAAAATTCCAGATTGATGGTAACTATTGGCTGGGAGCCTCACTTTTGAAGACAGCAGTTTCAGAAGGTAAGAGGACAGAAGTAAGATCATTTACTTGTCCACTTTTACTTGTCCTGGTGGACTTTTGTTTATGGTCTTGATTCAAAATCTTTTCAGTCAAACCAGTAGCCATGCTTCCTGCCTTTTTATCAATCCACTAATCAATCTCAAGAGATAATCCATTTACACACAGGGCAGCTAGCGCAGGTTAGATGACTTTATTTGTGATATGGGACTTGGAATACACTAGGAAGAGAGTTTTCAAACCCACTTTAAAGTCTGCCACAGAATCAATTTTTTTTTCTTTGCATGTCTGAAAAACAGGCCAATCAATATAGGCATGGAAGACTCTAGAAACGGCTTTTAAAACATCAGTTGTGCTATTGGTAGTTTCTCTGGTCCATGAGGAGAACATGTTGAAAACTGAGGGTCTCAAATGTCATCCTTGGGGTTTGCCATTTTGCCACCTGCATTGGTTTTAGAGCGTCAACAGGTCCTACCAACACGTGCCACAGTCTGGTAGACTGGAGTCACAGGCCCCAAAAATGACTCTAAATTCTTAAAAAAAAAAAAAAACCTTTGGGAATCCTCCAGATGTTTAAGGAATTCTTTAACACAGGCCCTTAGTTTGGTCTTTGACCAAGGAGTGAAAGACACCTAAGGAGGATTGCCCTTGACATTGGTAGTTTTATTTTCAAAGGTAACGGATATCCTCCTCAGAGGGGAAGGCAGTTTGGACAGAGTCAGTAAAGCACGAGTACTTAAGGAAAGAAGGCTAGAGGAGGCAGTGTGACTCTCATCAGTCCTGTCATCTTTTGTGTTGGGTACTTCTTGTGCCTTTAATTTTTCATTAGCCTTTTGCCACAAATATTTCAACGGAGCTATTTTGAAATGCTGTAGAAGCCTTTCAGAACTTTGAAGCCTTTGAAGCTTTTTGGAAGCTGCTGTAAATCAATTGCAACAGGTGTCCCATTTTGTTCATTTGATTTGGGAAACTTTACTTTCAAGTTCTTAAATGAATGACCTTGTCTAATTAAAACGGCCACCATAATGACCACTGTAAATCAAGATTGTTTTTGAGTGTGATTTTGCCATTTTTGTAGATATCTACAGTTTCCAGGACCATAGTGCTTAGACATAAAATAAGCAGGTGCCCAAAGGTGGTACACTTGACCCTTTGGAGCTTAAAAATCCCAGCCTCTTTCGAGCTAAGCCTTTGGGTCTCTCAGAACCCAACAGATGCCTAAGGGGGGTGGGGGGGTCACTAGGTTAGGGATGCCGTGGAGTTTTACAGTGTACCTCATCGCATGCTAAGTCTCTAGAGGTTGGCAAGGGACCTAGTGTCAATCTACAGCACTTCACCTAAAATCACAGTAAAACTACTTTGTTTCCCCCGCACTCATAATGACATGTGACATTTCTATCGTGTTCATTACAGAATCCCTGAAACCTGAAACACGTCTTTGCATATCTTCGGCATTCAATAATATCTGCAAATTAATATATAAATGAATGTATTACCGCTATGTGGGAATGGACTCCTATATTGATATTTCTTTTAACATTGGTCACGTGGGATATAATGAATGTATTAAAAAAAAGTATATGTTTTATAAAGTCACATTGGTTTTCTGAAGAAATATCATCAAGCGAAGGATGAAAAATGAGGAAGATAGTTTCTTAATCAACAAACAAAGAATCAAAACTAACAGAAGAATCACAACTAGAGAAGGGAAATATCTTTAAGTAAAATTACATTAAATGCCCCCTAAAAGCTGTTCTTTTCATTTTGAGTTTTACAAAGTTCATTCTTTGCCCTGAAATAAAAATGATGTGTACTTCTCCCTCACTTGCTGGTAAACTCTAAGATCTAAGTAACGCAGCAGGTTTTAGTTGCAAATACGACACGAGTAAATTTCCCCCATATGGTTTTTGCATGATCCATGCGAGTGCAATCAGAGACGCCAGCTAGGGAAATCAAAGGGCCAGCTGGAGACTTTCTTTCACTTCAACTAAACAGGCCAGTTCGAACTGTGTGCCTCCCTGAGATGTCATTGTGCAAAACTGGCTCTGTCCTCCTGACAACTGGGCTATCGTCCTTTATGCGAAAGGTGGTATATAGTTAACAGTATTAGGACGATTTGCTCTGTGTATAAGGTACATTTCAATGCGTTAACTAAAATATTTCTAAAATATCTCTCTTGCCATTGTTGTTTGTTTCCAAATTGACTTTGCAGCAGACAAAAGCCTAAAGGGAGAAAAATCTGACTTGAATTCTGCATTTTTTTAGTAAATTTCCTTAGTGAATGTTCTATGCTGTTCTGACTAACCACAGAGACTTTTAAAAGGAAATATCAACTGAAGTAACAATATCTAAGACTAATGTATTTTCACTTATGTAGTGGACTCCTTTTTCCTACACAGATAATTTATTATTTATAATTAGGTCTTTATTTTA